>JAEMOT010001893.1:57327-90712 GCA_019297695.1 Apostasia ramifera | reverse complement strand
ATCTAGATGTCATGACATCTAGATTACATAACATGACACCAAGATAACATCGAACCAAACGCCTCCTAAATCATTTCATCATTTAATATCACTAAAATTCTAAAATACTAAATTATTTCGAAAAGATGTGGGCTGGAGAGGAGAGTGCGAGGCAAAAGAAATCGCGAGTTCGTGACTGTCGCGCGAGTAGAAGCCGCAGAACTAAGGCTGAGTTAGGGACCCAGAGTTTAGGAAAGTTTTTTTTTTTAATTTTAAACTGAACCGGTCCAACCGTACCGGTTCACCGGTTGAACGGTTGAACCGCAGTTTAGACCGGTTCTGGCCAGTTTTGAGCGGATCCGGTTATAAAGTTAAACCGGACCGGTTGGCTGACCGGTTCACGGTTCGACCGGTTGAACCGGCCGGTCCGGTCCGATTTTTAAAACCTTGGTGTGACCTATACAGTTAACACAATATAGAGTTCTTTTGACTCTACGGCCTCATTTGGTTGGAGGCGTTTTTCTAGAACAACACAAATATCAACTATAAAAATTAATTTTATTTCATATTCAACACAAATATGAATATTAGAATTAAATTTATTTCAAATTCTACTCGTTTTAATAACAACAACAACAACCAAGCCTTAATCCCACTAGGTGGGGTCGGCTCTACTCGTTTTAATATTAAAATAAATTTTTTTTCTATTAAACATAAAAAATAAAATATTTTTTTTCTCTTGATAAAAAAAAAACTCGAACCAAATGAGGTCTACGATGTTGGAATGTGAGCTCTAGTCAATTTACAGTTCAACCTAATAATATGTTATCTATTAAGGGATATTTACATACATACTCTTTAATTTATCTTTAATTACGTATTAAATTTCTTAATTTAAAATGTCATTTAGCATATATAACAAAATATTAATAGCAAAATAAATAAACTTACAAATATCACCTCTTTCAATTTCACATAATCAAAAATCACCACAAATTCATTTCAAAATAAAATCTGAATCTCACAGAATTTGACTGTAATGTCATATCATCACATTTATTCTGCAAAATAAAATAAAAAGAATATTCATCTATATATACATAAAAATTCCATATTAAAAGTTATTAACTATCTACCAGATACTCTGGTGATCATGGAATTCCATGATATAAATCTTTGATCAGTTGAACATTCTGTCTCACTTGTGCTTCTGTCAAATTCAAATGTTGGCTGCCTTGGCATCATCAGATGTTCTTGAGCAGATCCTCCTTCTAACATCAACACCACAGATGCCATTGTTGGTCTCTCATGAGCTCTGTCCTGAAGACATGAGAGCCCTGCATTCACACATCTTGATACTTCTTCTTGATTCGTCGAGCACAAATCTCTTATCGAAGGATCCACCAGCTCCATCGTCTTCCCCTCGCTCCACAGCTTCCAAGCCTGCGTTAGAAGAAATTGTTAGGGATGGCAAAATATGATCACACCTGATAAAGTTGATTTCAATCTTCTTTTCCTGCTAATCCAATCTCGATGAAAGTACACTACTACTTCTTATACCGTTAATGCGCCTCCACGACCAGAGGAGGCTCAGGCTCACTCGCTCCCTTTATAGAGAAAGAAGAGTAGCTGCCGCTGCCTTCTAGGACAGGTAGAAAGAGAGGGGATAAGACATAGATTATCATCACACGAATTCACTCTCCCTTAAAATAAAAGCACAATCCTCTTTCCTGCTTCCAAGCTTCTACGGCAGTAAAAACCGACAATTCGTAAGTCCAGCCCCGATCTTGAACTTATGTGTCAACTCGTTGTTTGGGTCGAGTTCAAATCAATTAGAGGATTTTGTGGTACAAACGGATCAATGATCTGAACCAGACTCGGGTCAAATCAAGTTTTGAAAGGCAATAAAGTTATTCAGACCGGGTCATAGATTTCGCCCAATTTATTAAATGGGTAAGGTTGGAGTCAACCTAATTGCAACTAGATTAGAGTTATAGATGAAAAATAGTTCATTGAAGGGATGTACTTAGGTTGCGCAACATGGGTTCGGTAACATAAGTTCTAGTTAGACATGGGTAGGCCGGAGTTGATAAAAACTTTTTGGGGGATTTACGTACATGACAGAATTATGAAGAAATTATAGATTTCACACTAAGTTTTAAAAAAATGATAAAAATCTTATTAAAAATCTTTGAATAGTTCTTATTTTATTATGTATGATTCATGACTTTATAATAAAATTTTTTATATCATTAAATTGAATTTAAAGTCGATTATATAAGCTTAATTGATAATAATTAAAATTTTTATTTTGAGAGTTTATCTTTTTATTTTTAAGATTTAGAGTTTAATAAGGTTTTTAGCATTTTTTTCAAAACTTAGTGTGAAATATATAATTTCTTTATAATTTTGTGTCCTCTACGTAAATCCCCTTAATTGTTTTTTATCTTTTAGAAGATTTTATGATATAAATGTTGGGATATCCCTCTTTATGAGGAGGAGAACAAATGCAGAAGTTGAAAAGGCTCGTCAAAAATACTTCTTGTAAATGTTCCTTGGAAGTTTTTTTTTTTTCAAGGAGGTCATTTGTTCTCGACAAAGTATATAAACCAGAGGTCTGAATCTTCAATGAAGAGAAGCCTCAATTGAGGAATTGACTCGAAATGAAATCTTTGACGAAGGGATCTCATGAACAAGGATTGGTGGTTCTCGCATAAGGAATGACTCGAGGGAAGCAATATTCAAGAAGGCATCTTTACAACCTAAGTAGCTACTCGTTTGGCCTTTCTATGAGAAGAGACTTCCTCGAATTAAAGGTGTTCTGGAATGTCCAAGGAATCTCATACAGTTATGGAGGAAAAGCTAAGCTAGCCTCCTTTCATGTCATTATGTGGGAGTTTTTTTGCCTACAAAGGAGCCAAAAAGAGCAACATGCAGGTGAAGCAAAAGAAGTGAGATGTTGCTATAGTGAAGATGGAGATCTACCAAGGGAGCATCAAGAGATCCATCATTGATGGTGAAGTACAGAAGTAGGAATTATACAACTCTAGGTGAAGACTATTAATTCTCCAATGAGTTACTGGGGAAGAACCTTCAAAAATATCCAAAGTTCGAGCTACTTGCCAGGATTGTGGCAACAGTAAACCTGCAGCCTTCTCACGTAAATTTCTTGTACACATCTATCTTCAATTTTGTAAAAGGTTCAGTAGAAGGTGCACCTCGAATTTTCTCTTCTCAACTATTTGGAGTCAAAATCTATGTTTCTAATTTGAAGGGATGTTTTAGAAAAACTTGTGCTTTTTCTTAACTAACAACAACAACAACCAAGCCTTAATCCCACTAGGTGGGGTCGGCTACATGAATCCTTTGTTTCCATTGCGCCCTATCAGTTACCAAATTCTTATCTAAGTCTAAGTAACTAAGATCACTCCTTATAGTTTCTTGCCATGTCTTCTTTGGTCTCCCTCTTCCTCTTTGTACATGGGCAAAATCTAATAACTCAATTTTTCTAACTGGAGCTTCAATCGGCCTACGATTTAGATGTCCAAACCATCTAAGCCGACTTTCTCTAAGTTTATCCTCAATTGGTGCAACACCAACTTTCTTTCGGATATACTCATTTCTCATTCTATCCTTTCGTGTATATCCACACATCCACCTTAACATCCTCATTTCTGCAATATTTATTTTATTTGTATGTTTCCTCTTTGCAGGCCAGCATTCTACACCATATATCATCGCTGGTCTTAACTAGTTGTGAAAAAATTTCTCATCCTCTAAATTGCCAGTTTGCTTGACCTTGAATGAGTTTACATAAGATTCAGGCAAGCCATATGGTAATTCCGGTAGGATTTTGATCTTAAATTTAACGACTTTATTCTACCATTTGGGTTCAAATTGACCTAATTCAGATTTGTATCGAACATCGGTCCAACCGAACATGAATAGGTGATACAATTTGCCACCACCAAAAATTAAGTTCTTCAACTTACATAAGCTATGAGGTTGAGATAGAGTTCAGGATGCTGGTATGTGCTATTTCTCTCTCCACTGATAATCTCAAGTATTAGTATTCCAAAGCTGTAAACATCAGATTTTACAGAGAAGAGGCCCTGCATTGCATACTCTGGGGACATGTATCCACTGCATTGGAATGAACATAATGAAATATTATCAGGTTTAATATAGTATTAGAAACATTCTCTTAAACTTTATGAAAATTAAATGGCCATAAAACCTACTATGTACCGACGACTCGCTTTGTGGTGGTTTCATTGCCATCTCCCCCAAAAATCCTGGCCATGCCGAAGTCCGAAATTCTCGGGTTCATGCATTCATCAAGCAATATGTTACTGGCTTTCAGATCTCTGTGAATGACTCTTAGCCTTGAATCTCTGTGAAGGTAGAGAAGGCCTCTGGCAATCCCCTCTATGATTTTGTACCTCTTCTTCCAATCTAGTAATTTCTTCCTTCTGTGATCTGCTTAAGTTTCATTATATTAGAAAATCGATATAGATAGAACGCGTAAAGATAGAAATCCAATGTGTTTCACCCACATCAGTCGAAAGCAGTTGATTTGGATGTTAAATGAGTAATAAGCATAAATCTTCCCAATCGTAGTGAAGTAATTAATTAATTAGCAGAAAATGAACACGAACATTTACCAAAAAGAATGACATCCAAGCTTTTGTTTGGCATGAACTCGTAGATGAGCATCTTATCATCCTTATGAATGCAGAAGCCAAGCAGTCTCACAAGATTCCTGTGCTGGAGCTTTGCAAGCAGAATGACTTCATTCTTGAATTGTTCCATGCCCTGTCTTGAGCTCTTCGAAAGCCTTTTTACAGCTATCTCTTGCCCTCCTGGAAGCATTCCCTGTATGACATTCAAAATCTATTGTCAGTAAATTGAAGTAAATATAGATTAAAGCAAACACAGTGATTTACCGAAGTCACCCTACATTAGGGATACATTCTTCAGCGATGACAACCAAAAATTCACTAAGATGAATGAATCGGAAATTATAAAGAGAGCTGACTAAAAATCTCATCTAATAAATGAAAGAGATACGAAATATTGCGGCCAAATATGCTATAATTAGAAAAGAATAGGACAAAAAGGATTTTTTATATGGAACCCAAGTGTTCGGGAGAAAACTATAATGTCAAAATCAACTGTTTAAAACTCAGTGAAAGGAGATGAACGGAGAGGAGAGGAACAAATAAGCCTAATAGTTTAGGGTCTGTGCTTGGCGAATAGAGTTTGAGTTTCGGTGATAGAGTGTGGAGAAACCCGAGCTTGGAGGATGGGAATGAGGGGAAAAGAGTCCTCTCTTCCTCTGTTCGTATCCTATTTATAAAGTGAGGCAACTATGACTAAAAATGTAGGATGATGCCCGCTCTATGTTAGTCTACGAGTCTTTTTATATGATCTGAATACACTAGTGATTACTGTAGAAGTCATCACATTTTTCAAAAAGCTTTTTATCTTATTGGGCAATTGTCTAATGACATACACTAGATCGACGAATTTATGAAATCAAAGATTTTAAAATGGACAAGAAATGTCCATATAACTATTTCTTAGCCTAGCTCCTAGATCCACAAGCAATCCTATAGTTCAGATCAATCGCCGATTCTTATGATGATAGAAATTTATACTATCACGTCTGAAGGGTTCCATTCCACATTTATTTCTTATGGAATAGCTATTCTCATGTTTATTTTGATGGAATAGCTATTCTATAGATATTTCTATTCCATATTTTATGAAATAGTCATTCCTCCTATTCACCCAAGGAATAGCTATTCTTTGTAGGCTAAAAACATTATTTTAAAATTACCCTTATTCATATGCATACACACATACAGTACTTATGTATATGTATTTATATATATTTATGCATTCTTATATGTATGCTGCGTGCACATGTATATTTATATAAGTTTCATCATCTACTTGTTTGTATAAAATTAAATTTAATAATAATAAATAATATAAAATTTCATTAAGTTATATTCATAAGTATTTTAGTATTTTTTTTCCATTCACTTCTTGTTCCACATTATATTCTATTTAAGTAAACAAAAAAATTGTTATTTCATTCTCCTTGAAATGACAATTTTATTCCAACCTTATTTTCATTCTATTGAAGTAAACGTACCATAAGTGTTTACCAATTAACGTAAAAGACAGTAGCATAAATGAAACTGAAACCCTGGTTTTTGGATTGAAGTGATGAATATAAAAAGAAACTGAGAGATCAAACTATTAAGATCATCAAAATGTGGACCTAACAGCTTTGCTATTATCTGATTATTTAATTATGGCTTGCATCTAGATATGGTTTCTCATGATTAACTTGAAAAAAATTGTTGAATAGAATTATTTTACTATAAGTCAGCCATATGATAAGGATAACTTTGTATTAGTTTACTCTAAAATGCCCATCACCTAATGAAGAAATAGCTCATGAACAACTTCTGCAAGGAAGACTTGAATTGCATATTATGTTAATAGCTGGAAAAGGACAGAGCACTGCAAAACAAAACGTATTAAAGAAGCAGAAGACCAGTTCAAGATGCATTATTTGATCCAAATTAACATATAACCATACATTTATGCAAAATTGCATGAAATTTTAAGCAGTAAGGCCGTGTAAATGGAGATCAAATTAGGGCTATAGACGCGAAGCTGAATACGAAGAAATTCACTAGATAATAATTAAAACACTCACGTAGAAGAAATTATACCCTTGTCCTAATTCAGTATGAATTCACAAATATAAACACAGCCTAGAGTATATTTCGGAGATGTCTTAAGATTTTTTAGATTGAGAGAGAAATAAAGTTATTGTAGTGTTATTTTATTATTGAATTTATGTTGAATGTGAAACAAAATTGATTTGTTTTTTTATTGAAGTATGCATGTCATGTGAAATAAAGTTAATTTTTAAGATTATAATTTATGTAGAATCTGGAATAAGGTATTTTTGGCCCACCCAAACTAGGAGCCCCGTTCGGCTATAGCTTAACTGTTTTGTCTCCTTGAAGACGCATTGATATCGTAGAATTATAATCTTTACATATATAGACTAGGAATTTTTCTCTATTTTATGATAAAAGATAATTTATTTTTATTCCCTTCCACCTAGAAGTCGGCAAGGAACTCCTGCACTACTGTTATACCTTTCATTTGAGACCACTCGTTAGGTAACTCTCTTGTGCAAACATAATTGAAGAACTGAAAACTGACATAGAATCGAACCGAATCGATTAATTTGGTTTAGTTATAATTCGGTTCAACTCAAGTTTGGTTCTAAATTTATTGAAATTGGATGATTCATGTCAATTCTCGGTTCTATTGTTCGGGTCCAAAACCAAATTAATTGTTAATTATGTTGTATAATTAATTAGTTATGATCCTTTAATATAAGAGTTGATATTGGCAATTTTTGGGTGAGTTGTGATGAATTAAGATTAAAATTTATAATTTTAACTTAAGTTTGATTTAATTATGAGAAATTATTTGATTTTGCATTATAAAAAAAATTTGATTTTGAGTTCTTTGTTATTATATTTTTTATAGTGGTATTATAGGTAACACGTTTTAAGCTTGGAACCAGAACCAAATCGAACCTAAATTGAATTTTTCAAGTCAAATCTAGTTCTGGTCTAGTAGACTTGGATCCTATTAATAATATATCTATCTATTTCATCGTTATTTTGTATGATTAATCTAAGATGTCTAAATCGCCCACTCTTTTCGATAACTTGATTAATTGTCATCTCTCTGCTATAAATGCTTCTATATTGACTAAATTTATACTTCATATATTTAATTTTAAATCTGCTAAGATAAAATTTTTTAAATTTTAATATATTTCTTTATGACTCGAGTTTCACTTTAGCACTTTTTCTAGTCTTGTCAATGAAAAAAATATTATTTGCAGAAAGCATATACCAAGGTACTTTTTCTTGAATGTGTTCAATCAAAAATTTCATAACTAATGTAAAGAAATATAAATTTAAAGCTGAACTTTGTGTAATCCAACTAAAATAGAAAAAATCTTACTCAAATCTTCTTGTATCTAAACATATGTAACAGCCTCTTTATATATATTCTTAATAACTTGAATATAAACAATATAAATTCCTTTCTTTTCTAAAACTCTCTAGAGCATTTTTTTTGGGACTTTATTATTAGCTTTTTTTAAAAAATTAATGAAAATCAAATACAAATCTTCTTTTCTCTCTCTAAATATCTCAATTAAACCATTCAACAAATAAATAAATTCTGTGATAGATTTATTTAGCATAAAACTAAATTGATTATGTGATATCCTAGTATCATAATATAATTTATACTCAATCACTCTCCTAGAGTTTTAAAATATAATTCATTAACTTACTTTCTATATAGTTAAACACAATTTTATACATTTCTAATAAATAGGTACTAATATATATTTTTTTATTCATTTGATATCTTTTTAATTTTTAAAATCATATTAAACAATATAGTGAGCCAAGAAATTATTTTATTTCTCATACATTTCTAAATATCTATTAAAGTTTCATCTGATTCTACTATTTTTTTACATTTTATCTCCTTTAAAGTCTCCCCAACTTCAGTTTTACTTATATATCTGATGTAAGAATAATTTCTATCTTTTTTTGGATGCTATAATTAGTAAGATCAATCGTATCATGACAACCGTTATTGAAAAGTCTTTTAAAGTAACTCATTCATTTATATTAAATATTTTTATCCTTAAAATATACTTTATGATTCTCATCTTTAATATATTTTATTCTAGTAAGATTTTTAATTTTTTTTATCTCTTACTTTGTCAAGCTTGTATATATATTTTTCTCCTTTTTTAGCATTTAGTTTCCTATAAAGATCATAAAAAGTTGTATTCTTTACATCATAGATTATTTTTTTTGTTTTTCATTGAGCAATTTTATACTTCTCTAAATTCTTTTTAGTCTTACATTTATAATAGACTTTATAATAAATTTTCTTCTCTTTAATCTTTTTTTTTGTATTTCTCCTTTTCACTACTAAGTAATTTTATTATTTAGGATTTTTCTTTTAAATTCTCTCAATATATCCCTTGTAATCTTACAAATACAGTTAGCAACCCTCAACTACATAAGATCAACTTCTCCTTTGTCCAACTGCCCAAGTTTTAGAATTCTGTTCTTAAAAATATTTCTATTTTCATTTTTTAGATTTCACAATTGAGTTTGAAGGTACTGTTTTGATTTATTATTCCTTCTCCAACTTTTTATCTCAAAATTTAAAACTATTGATTAATGTTGGGTAGTCAAGTATTCACTCGGAATGACCTTACAATCTCTACAGTCTAAGCGATTTTATTTTCTTATAAGAAAATAATTTATTTGTGCTTTTAAATACTTATTCTTATAAGTGATAAAATACTTATTTCTTTTCTTAAATAAAATAGCAGCAATAAAAAAATCATATGCTAGAAAAAATCATACCCACTGTGAATGCTATTAAATTTCTTAACCACGCTTCCTACGTATCCATTTAGCATTCCTCCAATAAATATTCTTTCCTTTTGAGATATTCTTCATACCAACTCTTCTAAATCATATTCACATTTAAATTTACTTGAGGGCATGCACGCTTATAATGTTAATAGTCACCACGTTAATAATAATTTTTAAAGTTATAATTTTATTTTTATTTTTCTTGACTTCCTCTACATGCCTTCAAGCTTTTGTTGAAAATTATATTGACTCTATTCCTAGCTCTATTCTTACCAAAATACTAAAGTTTGAACTCTAAGTTATCAATTTTTTTAGCTTTCTCTTTTACCCATTTTATTTTCTAAGGGCACAAATTATATATCTTCCTATAAACCCTAATATTCACTAATTTCATAAGCCTGCCTGTTAGAGCGCCTATATTTCAAGTTTTTAATCTTATTCTAGTATTTTGAACTAGCTTTTTTACCAGCATTTGTCTATAATATGAGAATTTTTGATCATTTATGACTATATTCAGGCTTTGATATAGTGACTATTGCATACTTTTCACTGCATTTGGGCAATACAATGTGTCGCTTCTAGAGAATACCCTAACTTTAGTACAATTTCTTAAAGGATTCGTGTCATATTTGTTTGACAAGTTTTATGCTAACTGTCAACTACTTAACACAGCCCTTTGTGCTTCTCATTTTGGACTTAGGACCCGGCAACGAAGCATTCTAGACCTTGACTTTCATATTGAGGAATTTTCTACTTTGGCATAGCGTGATGGTTTTGTCCCTCAAAAGACACCTTAACATCTTACGAAAAGGTCATGATCTTTATGTCTTATATTATGGATGAAGAAATGTCCTCCACTTTTTTTATATGAAAAAATTCATCCCTTTACTTGTCCACTTAAGCCTTCATAGAATTTCTGCTCCAACACCATCCTTTTCATTTGGGACCACTTGACATGCCACTCTCTACCCTAATCATTACTGGAAATTATAAGCCTACCAGCTTCTGTCCAATTCATATTTGAACCATATTATATTGCTGGAAGTCAGCTCTGATAGCTTTGTCACGACCTAGGCCCAATATATCAAGGTATTAACTACTTTAGCCGTAGCCTTATTGCTTTGTCTTCTAAAAATTGTCTTGGCTTCTTCAAGTCATGATCTTTATATGTATAGATCAAGGACTCTCTTTCATTTTCTAATATAAAATAATTCATCCTTATATCTCTCCATTTACAAGACTACTAGGAATTTCTACTCCAGTGCTATCCCTCATTTGAGATTACTCGACAAACCACTACTCATTGGATCCCGAATATTTCAAGCATAATCATTACATATATAGACCAAAGGCTCTCTTTATTTTTCAATATAAGATAATTCATACTTGTACTCATCCACCTAGAAGCTTGCTGTGAATTCATGCTTTAGTGTTACCCATTCCTTTTAGGACCACTCAGTAGGTTACTTCCCTCCCTTTTCGATCTCGGGTGTTAGAGCTAACCAACTTTAACTTTTCACCTTGTTCATTCATAAACTACATTCTACTAAGATAGATTGACTCTGATACCATTATGTCATGACTCAGGCCCTAGATTTCGAGATGTTGTTCCCATAGCCTCACAATTTTATACCCCAAAGGTATCTTAATGTTAAGATTATGATCTAACATCTATAAATTAGGAATTTCCCTCCACTTATTGATTTGAGATAATTCATCCATATAGCCTTCCATCTAAAAGCCTACCAGAAATTCTTCCTTCAATGCTATCCCTTCTTTTTAGACCAAATCCCCAGTTTCTTCAATCTCGAGCATCACTGATACCACTTATTAGGGGCCCTTATATAAGTTCATCAATCCAAAATTCTAGTTTATTTGAACTTTTTTTTTTTTTAACTTCCAAAAGTTTAGTTTAATGGATCATAATCACCAAGATAATTCTGTATGTCTACTCCAACACTAACATATATAAATTGATCTAGATATTAAATCAGAAAACTGATTGAAAACATGAGTAGGATTAAAGATTCATGAATTGACTTCTAAAAAGCTAAACACATAAAATACGTTATTTACCTTATAAACAGGGCCAAATCCTCCTTCTCCAAGAAGATTAGATATGGCAAAATGCTCTGTTGCTTCAACTACAGTACCATAGCAAAACATGGTTGATTCCCTGCCTTTTCCATCGTTGTTTCCGTCATCTTCTATCCTGAATCCACCAGAGAGCCCCATCTCTGTTTCGGCACGGCTGCTCGGATTCACCGATGCTTCTGCTGGCCTTCTTCTTCTCCCTTTGAAGAAAGCTGGGTTTTTTTTTTTTTTCAGACGAATTAAAATCATCCAATTTAGTTTCAGAGCTTGCTTCTTTGATCATGACAGAATTAAGATACAGCAAAACTTGCCTTTAATCCTTCTCCTGAAAATCCACACCAAGAATATGATTCCTAGTGAAAACAGAGCAGGTATCCCTATAATTAATATGAGGAACACCGGGACTTCGACCTTCTGATCTGCAAATCCATGGCTTGATTCTTCATCTTCATGAAAGTGTCAACGGAGAAAGGTTTGGGAAGAGAATCACTCACCAAGCTCTTCTCCGGCGAGGCGGAGATACAGATCGTTGCCGCCAGTGGAGAAGATATGAATGTCGACGAGATCCCTTGCCCATACTAAACACCCAATTCCGGTGACAAAGCTGAAAGCTTTGCAGGAGCAGTTGGTCGAGCAGGATTGCTCGCACTGGCTCTCGTTCAACGAAGCAGGATCCCAATCCGACAAGTCCGGCAGTTTCACTCCCGGCATCAAGAAAAATCCATCGGGTTTGTCGCCGACGCTCGTGTTCCTCTCGCACTGTAGCGGCATCCTCCTCCGGCAGCCCCCGCCGGGCTGCGGCACGAACCCTTTCAGGCAGCTGCACACTGGTGAGTTGTTGACGCCATCGCTGCAGCTGGCGTAGTCCCCGCACCTGTTGTATATCTCGCATTCCACCGACGGCTGGCCCCAAATCTCCGTCCAAAGATCGCCGGAATCCTCCCGTAGGAGCTGCTTCGCCACGCCGTCCGGCGTGAGAACAAAGCGCTGGGTGCTGTTGAACACGTTGTAGTAGAAATACATCTCTTCCTCTGACTCGAAGTTGTTCAGCCGGAATCCGTAGATGTATTCTGGCACCATGCCCTCTACTCCGATGAAGGTCTGGCCGTTCCACCGGCCGGAACGCCAACATGGGTCGCCATTTTCCCAAATGACGATTTGGGTCGACCGGTCGGGGTCCATGCCCATGGTGAAGTTGCCAGGCGCCGGGTCGCCGGAGCTCTGCCATGAGGAGAAGACGTGGTTGACATTGGTGCGGAGGTCGAGGCCGATCTTCATGCCTGGAAGGTAAGTGTCGGTCGGATGCTCGAAGCTCTGCCACTCAATCGCGTCGGAGGTTTTGAGGACGAGGTTGCCGGAGTCCAGCAGCGCCGCCACTGGCGTGCTCGCCAGCGGCAAGGAGACGTTGGTGGACCAAAGGTTCCTCCCATCGCCGTCAAGAATGACGAGGTTGCCGTCGGCGGCGATCGCAAGGGACCCGGAGGAGTTGGGAACAGGGGATTCTCGGTTGGCAACCCAGACTGCGGCGGCGGCGGCGGAGTTGCGGTACCAAATGCCAAGGTAGCGGTTCTTGGAGCTTCCGGGGCTGAAGAATCCGAGCTCGAAGACGCCGCCGGGAGAGACAATGATAGCGCCGTCTTGAAGAGGGTTTCCGGGGGAGATGGAGCTTGCGGCATGGGGGAAGGGGAGGGGGAAGAGGCAGCAAACGGCGATGAAGAAGACGAGTGCTGTGGAGAGATGAACGGTGCCGGTTAGATCGTAGAAGCGGCCATTGAACTTCATGGGAGGAAGTCAACTGAAGAACTGAGAGCTCCTTCCTCCTTCGAATCAGGTGAGTTCCATCATCTATATACCACTCTGCAAAGATGACGGCGTTTTCTAAATTTCAAACTTTTGAGTGCTTAAAAAAAAAAACTATTTGATGTGATATTTTATTTTAAAATTTGCAAAAATTAAAATAAAATTACTCTTATTTTTAAAAATATAAAATAAAATTATTTTTATTTAAAATTTATTTAGAACACAAAATATTAATTTAATATCAATATTTACGTATAATTTGAATAAAATTAATCCGGCAAAGAGAAAGGCTCTTGATGAATATGTGGTGATTATGGTCTTAAATTTTATATGTAACTAAATATGAATGAATTAATAAATAATAAATGCATAATTAAGACTTCATTAATAAATATTAGATAAAAATTGATCAAATAAGATCCCATTAGTAGAAACTTAAAAAAAAATTTAGACAGTTAGAAAATAAAGTACGATCAAAATACTTCCGAAATGATATTGAGGCTACAATTTTTGCACGGAAATTCAAATGTTTAGAGGAGAATGGCATCAAACTTTTTAGTTTAAATTCTCTAAATAAAAATATTTATATAGTTACATAGCAATAAAGAGCTTTTAAATTCCAGATGATTTTTGGAGCCGAAGTGAATCTAAAAATAGAATTTATTATCTATCTTTTACACTTTTATTTATATTTTGGAGAATATAGAAAAAAAATAATACACTATATACTTTGTCATACGTTAGGTTATCTTTACTTATATACTAATATTATTTTTTAGTAATTTGGGGAAGAATTGATCAACTTTGTCATATTTTTATGGGTAAAAAAGTTTATGTGAGTTGCTATTAGGCGTGGCAATATATCACCCGATCCGTGAACTTGACTCACAAATTTCAGATATTAGTCATGAATTTTGACTCGTTTAATAAAAGGGTCAGGTTCAGGCTTGGTATAATCGGTTCGGATAGGATTTGAGTTGGGCATTTATTAAAAAATACTCTATAAATGGGTCAGGTTCGGATCATAGATTTTGACTCATTTAATAAATAAATTAAATTCGGGTTGAGGCTATTTGGGTCGGATTCAGGTTCGACCCGAACCCGATCCGCCGACTCATTTTTGCCACCCCTAGTCTTGCTATTACCTTATCCGAATTTATGTTCCAATGGGTCTTTTTGGGACTCTACTTGACCGGATTCTTCATACCAGCATCAATTTTTAATTTTATAAAAAAAAAAAAAGAAAAAAAAAACTTCAATTTTAACATACCATAAAATCATTAAAACTTCAGTATTTTCTTTTTAATAATTTCTGGTTATCATGTATATCTGCCATGTATCTCTATATTTTTTTTTCGATTTTTTTATTTTGAAATTTATTATGGTGCACATTACTTTATTTATCAGTACGAACCGGATCAAAATTTGATCGCATTTTTTTTCAATTAAAAATCAGCTTAATTTTTATGTAATATGAAATTGATACATCAAAAAAAAAAATTAACTTATAATCAATTCAATGTGTATTATTATGCAGACTATAAATTAAATATGTAAAAATTGTTTTATAAATAAATAAATATATATATATATATATATATATATATATTAACAGATTTAGAATATTTTATTTTATTATTATTATATATATAATAAATTTAACTAAAACAATATGACTATAACTGTTAGAACAATTCAACTCGGAAATCAATATAAAATAAAATTCTAAGGTTTTAAAATTTAATTTTGATTTTGATTACAAGATGAAAATATTGAGTTTGATAATTTTACCAATTTCAGTTGTTTTGGTATTAGTAATTTTAATTTTTTATAATTATTTAAATTTTATAAATGTAAAATTAAATTTATTAATAATAATTACTTAATATTATTTTTAAATCATTTCAAATACACAATATATTTGAAATATATAATATTTTAAAAATCAAATTGAATTGGCCAGTTCAACCGATTCAATTATGAATCGGTGGTCCAATTAGCCCTATCAAATCTCAAAATCAACTCTGCATCGAATTGGGATTGAACTGAATAATTAAACTAGAAAACTAGTTGATCGTTATGATTGAATCAGCTAATTCACAAATTACTTTTAAGGAGCTCTGATCACAAAATAATATAAATTTTTTTTATATTTTTCTTTAGTAATATAGGATGAAATCCTATCATGTATTGCATAATATTGGTAGGGTAAAATGATAATTTTTTTATTATTTTTTATTTTAATTAAGTTTTTGTAAAATTAGACTGCATTATTTATTATTCATCGAGATGATTTTCTAGATATTATTATGTTTAAATTTTGTTATAGAATTTCCTACCTTTTATTATTTTTAAACTAATAAATTTTAAAATAAATTTTATGTTGTTAAATTTAAGTATTTAAATATCACTATAGATTTATTATTTGATATATTTTATTTATTGTTATTATTATAAAATTAAATTTTATAAATACTTATTAAATTATTATGATTTAATTCCGATTTGACCCTAGCTTCTAAAACTTTGAACCTATCACTTTACTAATTCTAAGATTATATTTAATTAAAATAATTTTTAATTATTTTATTAAAAAAAATATTAATTTTTATTTATAATACATAAATTTTAATATAAAATTTTTACTTTACATTATATTTTATATATTTTTTAATATATTATATTTAAATTATTATTATTATTTTAGTAAAATAATTAGAAATTATTTTGATCTTAATCTGGCTTTCAACCAAATAAGTCTGAAGATCGGTCCAATCTTTAAAACTTTAGAAATACGTAACGTTGTAAGATATTATAAATATATTAATTAAAATTATAAAAAAATTATTTAATTTCTTGAGCTAGAATTTTGGTGAAATTATTTATTTTCGGTAGAAACTAAAATTTGATATTTATTTATTTAAGATTAGTGAAATTTGGTACTAAATTCGATTCTAAATTAAAATAATCAAACTTCAACTCAATCAAATTCTATTCCTGTAGGAGAATAATTGCGTACGAAAGAAGAATCTGGAAGAAGCAAATATTGACTGTAAAAAATTCTATCAAAAAAAAAAAAAAAAGACTGTAAAAAAAGGTTGACTTAACAATATGACATCATCAATCGCCCACGGAGTCAAAACCCTAAGTACGTGTATTTATTTATTTTTATTAATTAATTTTTTGAATAAAAAATAAGACAAAATAAATTTAAAATACGTGTATATTATGTAGATTGAAAAATAATACGCAATTTAAAATCTGCTAGAAGAGTTAGAATAAATGCACAGGGATTCGTGATTTTATTATTTTACATTAAGATCTAATTGAAAATTTGATGCTTCAAAATTTTCAGAAGAACTGAGGTATGTGAGCTTTAGTCCTTTCACATTGTTCATATTTTACGAATCTGTCACTTCACGAGTATTGTAAAGTAGCTGTTGACGTAAGAAGGAGGAATCCCAAGAGACGGCGGTACGCAGAAAACTGAAAGAATGAAGAGCATCCAAAGAAATACGCAAGGATTTAAGGTGGTTCAAAAATAGCTTGTTCCCTATGTCGACTTGGCAAACTCTAAGTTTTCACTATATCTCAGAGAAGGGGTCACTAAGGCCTAGTATAGAACTGTATAAAGCACAGAAAGAAAAGATGAAGACTAAGGCTATATTTGGGGAGAAGGCATCGAAGGTTCGGAGAGCTCCCGGTTGAAGAGATTCAAGATTCAAGAAAAGAGATCCAGATCCTCCTTGAAGCCTTGCTCAAGGAAACTTATAATTACCTTGCAATGACAGTTTGCAGACCGCTAGTATAGGCAAGCTGAAGCTGTCTTGTCAGAAGAATGACTTCTCCCCTTCGGTGATTTGACTTTAGCTGTGGCAGCACACTCTAGGTATAGAATGTGTATAGGGTATAACTACCTGGCCTGTACGAATTGTACGGTTGTCAATCTGGAGGGGTGTAACAACTACGGCTCGGGCCATATGTCGGCTTCGATTACTATTGCAAGAGCTGATCTTCGAAACCGATGGTATAACTCTTCTAGAAGGGCAATAGATGATTATATTAGCCAATCCTCATGCTCAATGGTGCTAAACCTCGTCGTTGATGACAGTGAAGCAGAATTAGAGAGCCTCTTAGGGTGACAAGTGTATGGCTGAGATACAGCGCTGGAGCCACGTGTTAACAGTAGCTCAATTTTTTCATGCAAATCCTATTGTTGATTTTTTTTATTGGTTCTATTCAAAATAATTTTTACACTTTTTTCTTTCTATCATTTCCTTAGCTTATTTATTCTCACTTCTCTCGAGATTCTTTTACTCCACCGCTACTAATATTTACACCATAAAAGAGAGAGGAAATAAAGTCAGAAGAAAGAGATAAGAGGAGAAAGAGAGAGAAACAGAGGAGTAAGCCAAGAAATTTTTTTAACATAATTATAATTTATTAATTAATTAAGCGTGCGTTAGTTATCAATCCCTCACAATTTATCAATAATTGCACATTGGTCCTAATCATTTGAATTCTTTTCCTTAGGACCCTAAGTAAAACTGTAAGGACCTAATAGGTCCCTATTTTACTTACTTTTAGGTCTCATTTGGTTCAAATTTTTTCTTAAATAAGAGGAAAAAATATTTTATTTTTTATGTTTAATAGGAAAAAAACTTATTTTAATATTAAAAAGTATATAAAATGTGAAATAAAATTAATTGTAGTACTCATATTTGTGTTGGACGTGAAATAAAGTTGATTTTTATAGCTAAAATTTGTGTTGGGTTAAAAAAATATCTTGAACCAAACGAGGCTTTAAGTTCTCAATTTAAATTCTAAGGACCTAAGTGAAGTTTCAAAAAAAGTGGACCAAGGTGTAATTATAGGTAAATTATGAGGACATATCAGTAATTTGAATATTAATTAATAAAAGGAGATAGAGAGAGATGGAGATTCTTGATTAATTATTTTTTTATTGCTTTTTTGGCTACAACCTTATTGGTAAAAATCAACTCATCGAAAATCTAGTTGTCAACGAATCAGAGTTCTTGACAGCTTTTTGAAAGCAACAACAACAACAACAACAACCAAGCCTTAATCCCACTAGGTGGGGTCGGCTACATGAATCTTTTATTTCCATTGCGCTCTATCAGTTACCAAATTCTTATCTAAGTTTAAGTAACTAAGATCACTCCTTATAGTTTCTTGCCATATCTTCTTTGGTCTCCCTCTTTCTCTCTGAAATGAATGATAAGAAACCAAAATAGATCTTATAGAACTTGAAATGAATGAAGATAGAAAAGTGAGTTACATGATATAATTCACCCATGCACATTCCAAGTAAATAATAAACTAATTCAGAAGCTTTAACACCTAAAACTAATTAGTTTAGATAGAAAATAGAGAAGAAAACTTCTATGCCTTCCTCTTCTTGTTAAAGACTTCAAAAAGCTGAACTTCCCTTAAAACTCTAATTGTATTCACCGCTGAAGCACACTACTATAGACAATGGAACTCCAGATACTCTCTGATTTCATTCCCATCGCGGCAACATCTCCTTTCTACATCTTTTTATCTCCTCAACTTCTAGTCTGTTTTTATGGGAGAGTTGCAGGACTTTTTTGTAGAGAGAATTGGCCAGCAAGTATGCACAAGCTAGCAGGCCTTATGTATTGTGTAGACATGTATGCACATTCTAACATGATCAAATCTTATGCCCTACACAATTCCTGAGGAGAATCACTTTTAGTGATTTGCATGCGTACTTTGTAGGTGTTTCAATCTTTTTTTCATCGAACAAACTTTTCCGTGACCTTCATGTTTCGTCAAAAGCTGCAACGAGATATTTTTTACATTCCCTTCAACAGAAAATTAAAATTTTGATGTAATATTCTCACAATACTCAAATAGTTTTCATAGCCTTATCTTATTTTGACAATGCTACATAATAAAATCAATATCTATGAATTAAGCGTTCTGCAGTTTAAAGAATTATATGAACTGTGGTTGATCATTGCAAAAGTACAAAAAACTTTTCTAGGATAAACCTCGCAAATAAGAGTTTGTTCATGTGTTCGATTTCTATTCGCAAGCATATGAATGCAATTGCTTCTAATCATTCATGAATAATTTATTAAATCCTGTAACTTTCAAGTAATGTCAAAATGATTAGTATACATCATATTCCATGTTGTTGCTTACAATGAAAAGGCTACTAAGTAATAAATGGCTATTGGCTCAGTAATCAGTATGCAGGGAATAATGGTTTTCATTCTGAGAATCACTGGATCATGAGCTATTTCACAGTTATCTTTGACAATTCATAAAAACAAGGCATCACATAACAGTCACAGAAACAGTAGTGTTGTGCTGCAGTCGGTGTTCGGCACACACGTAGTAACGTCAAATAATCATTTGAAAGTGTAGAAATGGTTTGGGTAGCCTCAACAAAAGAAAAGGCTGTTAGAATTCTTTAGAATCAATCAACCAAAACAAACAAACAAACAATCATATGTAACCATGTAATTGCAGAAGAAAACAGTACAAGAGAAGCAAAAAAGAAACAACGAACTACGTGATATAAGTGAAAACTTGAGCAAAACCATGTCAAGGGTGAAGTAGAAGAGATACACTAATCGATCGAATAAGAAAAAGAGTACAGAGTTTTGTTACAGTGAACCAAACAGAAAGAAGCTCTTCCTGTTCTCAAACTGAACAGCTCACATGCTCGCTGAAGAAAATGAAGGTCTTGAATAGAGCACTAGAGTAGATAAAGCTTAGGCTTTCAGAAGTCAAAAGATATGGACCTTGGGCTCTCCTCTTCTATTTATAGAGGAAAGAAGGGCGTAATTGAATGGCACTTGAAATTTTCTAAATATTCTTGACTTTGGCGTGAGTGGTCATGTAACTCACACATTCTTTAGCAGCTTTGACAGATGGTTGAAAATTTTTTTCGCACGATCTTTGCAGATAGTTGTTTGTCATCCTAAAAGGAATCGAAGATAAAAGTAGTGAAAGAATGCGATGAAGATAAACAAAGAAATTTCATAATGTTGTAAGTCACATAATATTCGACCCTAAAACAAGACTCCAATCAAATGACTACTATCAAAGAAACATTAGCAAAGCAAAAATAGAATTCAAGTCACAATTCCAACAAATTGAAACATCAAAATTTAGTTGAATTTCGATAACTAGCTGTAATATCATGATAATACAATACAATAAAAACAACAAAATACTGAGGGAATTGGCAAAGCTTGAAAATAATAATCAGAAAATTCATATGAAACATTTTAAATACTCAAAATCACTTGGAAGAGACTTCTAAATCTGCTGCCAGTAATCTTCTTCACAATCTTCTTTGCATCCGCTGAATCAGCCTCTGCGAGCTTCTGCAAGTCCTTGACATACCCAGAAGCAGCTATCTTCCTCCTGCCACTACTGCTATTGCTCAAAGATGTTATCAATGGCAGCAAAAACCTCTTCTTCTCCATCACTTCCTCTCCAGCAACGAGCAGCTCAAGAACTAGATTCACATTCTGCGCTTCACCCAGAAATTTCTTTCTGGTTTTCTGAACCGAAAGTAACTTCACTAGCAGTTCAGCAGCCAATTCACATACTCTGATTGATTTCGACTTGAGTAAATTTAACACCACTGGCATGAACTCAGAGTCACCCATCGCCTTCTTAGCCTCCTCTGACACCTCACAGAAGTGCAACATGGCTTTAAGGCACACTTCCTGAATCAAAATCTCCCCAGTGTTCAGGAAGCAAAAAACCCAATTCAGAAATTCACTGCAAATCAAAGCACTGATTGAGTTTGCCTCTGAAAAGCAGCTGATCTCCAAGGCTGTAAGAGCAAGCTCTCTCTCCTTCAGTGAAAAGGAAGAGCTGGGATTCAAGAACTTGAGCAGCCTATCAGCAGCTCCTCCTCTGGCAATTTCTCCCTTAATCTCATCATCCTCAGAGGCAATGGCGACTAGAAATTCGATAGCCCAGATTCGAGTTTTATCTTCTGGTGATGCCAGCAATTGGCAGAAAGCAGAAATCACACCCTGCTCCACCATGAACCTTCTCATTTCCATGACTCTGCTGAGGTTCTGCAGCATCTTGCAAGCATAATGAACCAACTCATCATCCCTTCTTCCAGAATCTCCAATCAGTCTGATAAGAGCTGTCACGCCGCCATTGCTGGAAACCGACCACGCATTGTCAGCATTCTCCGTCAGATTATTCAGAGCCGACGCAGCTCTAACCTTCCCCAATCTGCTTCCTCCCTCCAGAATTCGAACCAGTGGACTGATAACGCCGGCCGCAACGAGAGCTCCTTTGCCAGCATCAAATCCTGCAATAAAAACCACTGCTCCTAATGCCTCCTCCTGAACACCCACATCCTGAAATTCCAGTAAGCTCACCAGCAAGACGACGCCATCATCGACATCAACCAGTAAAATCACTGCATATTTCTCATCCTCATGAAGGATCTCATTAATGGCTGCCAATGCAGCAACCTTCATCTCCAACCCACCAATGTTCAGCCTCAAAAAGAGCTCTTTTATGTAGAATCTCATGTCATCTCGGCCCGCGCCAGCTGCAGGCTTTGCCACTACAATTGCATCATCGATCTGCATCAAAGATCCTGAATCATTGATATCAGCCAACTGATGAATGAGGACATCCAATCTTGATAACGCTTTATCGATATCACTCTTCATTAGGAGCTTCCCACCGCTGTAAGATCCATCACCGCAGTGATCAGCTAGCTCTTTCATATCAGTTAGAGTCATCCAAATCTTGGGTAAAAACTCCATAGGCAAAGAATCCCTGCTTGCTTTCAGATTACTGTTGAGCTTCTCCAGCTTGTTCGTGATAGATTGCCACTTGGAAGGGAAGGAAGTGATGAAATAGGTGGAGGAGATCAGTGAGTTGATGAGCAGATGAATGGCAGAGGACTCTTCTCTCTTCATCGCTGGAAGCAAGAACCCCTACCCTTCTTTAGAGATCTGGAGATGGGAGTTCAAGCCTGAAACACTCTGCAGACTTTATGCTGATAAATGAAAGGGTAGGTAAATGATGGGAAATAGGGAATTTGGGTCAGCAAAAGATGATGAGGTTAATTGGTCAGTACTTGAAACTGTAAAATTTAGGGGTAACATCAAATCAAATTTGGTAAGGGTAAATTTAACTCAGTTTCGAACGACTACCAACTCGAGTAAAATTCGAGTGAATTTTGAGCATCTCGATGAAAATTGAACGGCTGTTATGCCTCAGACAAGGGAGATGAAGCTTTTGTAATGCATGTGAAGTATGGTGGTGCTTTATTGTGGCTAATTATGAGTAGAGTGATGTATTCTGTGAGTAGAAGTAAAGCTAGATAGGATTTGCACCAACACCTTTTTTTTTTAAGTAGAAATAATGAAATATACCAACACTTATTGGAATTTCTGTTCTATATTGTACATGGAAATGGGTATATGTAGGATAAAAATGAAATAGATTGGATAGAGATAGAAGAAATTGTTGGATAATTACATATAAAATTACATATTTTATACCAATTTTTTAAAATAATTATAAAATTAATTACTGAATTATTCTCATAAATATTTTATCAGATTATGTATAATTTACAAGTTTATAATATAAACTTTATTTCACTAATTTGAATTTAAAGTTAGAATTTACACCATGGCAAACAATGTGTAGTATACATAATTGTCCCTAAGATCAATAGACACAAATTAGAACTTTCGAGAACTTATAATCGAATACAAATAAGACGTGTTTATGAGAAAACTCTGTTCAAGTGAAATCTATTCTCATTGCTTTAAAACAAAAAGTCAAAATGCTTTACTCGATTTGGTACAAGGAAACTCGACAAAAATTTCTACTAACGAAAATTGTTCATGTTTATCGGTCATTGTTGTCGTCATCTTATTTTACAGACCATTCTCCTGTTTCTTTTTCTGATTATTATTTTTCTGTTTCTCATTATGGAATAACACACATGGCACCAATAATGTGTTAAATCAATTATAAAATGGTTCAAATTTAATTGAAATTAACTCCTGTCATAAATAATAAATATAGGCTTATTGAGAAATAATTGATATTTTTATTTGATGAGACCAAGTATTTAATTAAAAATCAGAGAAAATTAACATTAATTAAAGCTCATATATTCTAAAAAGTAACAATAGTAAATGCTCTCAATTGTTGCTTGCCTACGAATGTATAAACTTTTTTTATCATGAGGCTAAGTTAAGAGTTATGACATCAATAATAGAGCTTGCAATGTAAGATTTCTTTTTGAAGACATCAATAATATTTTAAATTTATTTTAACATTTTATAATATAAAATCAAATTAATTTTTAATATTTAAATTTAAAAATTTTTACATACAGAACATAAAATTTATACAAAATTACACATTTCACTGTCAATTTATAAATATTATCACTATCACACTATATTTAATTATAATTATTTAAATTTTACGCATTTCACATATTTTATATATTTAATATACTTTATAATATTATATATAAATTAAAATACATAAATTTATTAATATTTAAATTCTAATATATATATTTATTTTTTACTATAAACACATCAATTTTCTTAATTCAATTAAAAAATATAATCATGTGAATTTAAATTAGACACTCCAATTAAAAATTTTAAATAAAATAAATAAATTAATTTATTTATAATATTTAATTAATATATTAATAATATAATTAAGATTAAAACTAATTTAAAAATATGAAATTCACCATAAAAAAATATGATGTAAAATATATGAAATACGTAAAATTCAAATGAATATAATGTGATAACAATAATATTTATGAATTGATGATGAAATTACGAATTTCATGTAAATTTCATGTCTTGTATGTAAAAATTCCTTAAATTTATATATAAAATATTAATAAAAATAATTTTTAAAAAAATATTATAATATTTAAATTTATGAAATAGATATATCATGCTGCTGCATGACAGATCCATGAAGAACCAAAATATTAATATTGACAAAATAAATTATTGTGTGAGAGAGCGAAAAGAGAATTGCTGGTAGGCCACAGGAATTGACCATTGACTCCATGATTGGCTTACTGCCATGTGTGTGTGACGATAGAGAAGAGAAAGAGGACAGAGAGAGAGAGAGAGAGTGATAACAACCAGCTTGATTGCAGTACATTAAAAAAACAGGACCCAAACATGAAGGTTAGCAAGGCTTTGAGCATGCAAGCCAAATGAAGAATTGATAGATGCAAACAGGCGCAATCTACGTTTTCGCTGTTGTATCATCGACAAACAACATCACCAACCAAATCTCAGGAGTAAGCTTGATCGACAAAGAACACTAACCCATCATCGAACAGTAATTTGCATCAACGAATAATATTCCTTGTCGAGCAAAAATCTTCTCACTACCTCTGTCGTTCTAATGTTGAGACTTACCACGGTTCTCTTTTGCGATGGCAAAAGTGCACCCTTTGGCCGATCCTCTAAGGTGATTAGACATCACCTTTTCGAGTACCAATCCAACTTTCCGTGTTAGCCATATTGTCGAGCCAGGCAACAATTCCCTGCCTTGAGCAAGGCCACACCAATTCACGTTATACAATGTCAAAAACAATCGCATTTCAATGAGTCGAATTTCAACAATATTACCCACAAAAATTCAACCTAAAACACCTTGTCCCATCTATGCAATACCCGGAGAATAACCTCAAGAGATTAGAAGAGATATAACAACAACAATCACAAAGTACTCTCTCGGCTCCCACTCTACAACCCAAAGGACATAGGCTTCTTTTGTCTCTTTTCATTAGTTCAACATTCATTCTTCTTATTAGAGTTTCCTATTGTGCAGCCTAGGCTTCTCTCCTAAAAACAATAATTTCTATGAAAATCTAAAGTTCACTTCTGACTTCTCACTCTCATCGCCCTTGCGTACTCCATGAATTCAATGAGCTGGTCTCTAAGGTACGAAATCCAAGTCCTTAATCTATGGATAACAGATTTACTATAGGTGAAGAGAGCTATTAACCTAAACGGAGAAACCTCGAATGACAAAAAAAATCAAACATATTACACAAGAAAACTTCAGGGATTTTGTTTACAGTATTTGAGTACACTTAGAAGATTTATAAGGATACACATCAAACTCACTTAAATGCCCTTCTTTGTTCTTCAGCTTCTTCATCAGTAAAACTTCTAGAGACTCATTCTCCAAATCAACACCCCTTAACGAAATTTTATGAGACTATTTATAATGGAGCTTATTATCCAGTAAAATTTCACTTAAGTAGCATCAACCACACAATAATCATTACATATCTGCCCTTTTATAATTGAAGAGAAGAGTAGTTAAACTTTAGTGTGATATTCCAAGGATTCCCAATGCATATTGTTGTCCTGTGTTAGACACTACCTCTCACAATTTGATGATGAGCTAACATGCAACGTCTGCTTTATAATCGTTTGCAAATCTATGAGGCCGATCACAAATAAACATTTGAGATTCTCAGAGCTTCTAAAAATACATGCCCCATTTCACTAAATGTAACCTCTTTAGTGACTATCCAATCCAAACAAGCAACTCTTTTAAATCAAAAGTTCTCCACGAAATTTGGCACGACATTTCAAAAACTCCATTAAAGACTTCAAACAAAATTTGCCAAAACACTGATCTAATTAAAATTACCTATACTCAAAGTTTGCTTCTCGGTAGAAGCTAAACTTCAATTTTAGATGAGATTTCTCTCCTTTGTTCTAGCTTCCAAACCCTTACCAAAAGATGTAATAAACCCCAAGAACAAGGTTACAGCATGTCAATAAACTTCAACCAAACTATCTTCAATGACCAAACCTCAAGAACCCTAACAAGATTTTCACATCAAGTTTTAAAATTTCATGAGCATGCAACATGGTTAAATCTATTTTAACAAATTAAGTTCATCTAATCCATAATTTACTGTTCTCTTTTGACATAGTTCTCATTTTTCATTATTGATACCTTCTTTATCAAACTTAAGTACCATAATTTTTCTCACCTCAATTAAAAATTATAATAACAATGTAAATCAAATTTGAAACCCCTCAAATAGTGGAGGTAGCAAAGAGGAGATCTATGATCTAGATAAAAAAAATATATCTACTTTGACTTGAAAGCAATGTATAACTTGAATACTTCCAAAAAAATTCCCTCAACATTATCTCGCCCTCTTCATACTATTGCTACAACTACTCCATGCCCTCTTGATTGCAAGTGTCACAATCTCACCAACCTAATTCGATTTCGAACCATGTCATATTGCAAATACGCTCTAAAATCATATTTGTAACAACCCTATGACCCAAATATACCTACCGGCAGGTAAAACTCTAACTTGGAGGACTAGAATAACAAGATTTCAACTCTAGTGTCAAACTCAAATCCAAGATACAATTTAGACCTACAAAACTATTAATTGGAAAAAAATTCAATTTATCATATAGCAATTTATGTTCCATTTTTAACATCATTTCTCATAGCTTCAATTTAACCAAAATCATCATCACTAAAAAAGACTACAAAGTTGTATAGGGATCGACGTACAGCTGAAGAATATGGCCCACAGATGCAGAACACATTATATCTTCAGTGTCCAGCAACGCTGGCGGGTACCTTTAACAAACCTGCATTAGTCTTACATTTCTGCATATATATCAAGCTTAACTATTCATCGTGATTTTTGAGTTAAACAAAAAGCCTGATTAAGCCCAAAAAAAAAATGAATATTTCATGCCAAACTGAAGTATACCATGTGATTGAACTCAGAATTGTGCCAGTTTGAGCTAATGCAAACTAGAAATCAGCCCCCACGAGCTTCTCTTCTAGTGGCATCATGGAGAATGTCAATGTCAACTCCATCTGGAGGAAGCTGAACATACCTAACCACTGATCCTCTGATGAAGCAGTTTCTAACGGACAGCATATGAGGATACTTATCCTGGTCAGTGACCCTCGTATTCTCAAGCTTGATGTTCAGATATTGATCAACCGAATGCAGAATTCCTCTAATTGCAAGATCATTCTTAAGCTCAACGGTCACTTCTTTGCCCACAAGTTCTTTAAAATATGAAAAAAATAGCATCTTAGCTAGCCCCTTCTAAGATCTGCATTTATTAAAAAACAGAAAAAACCTTTGAATCACCACCAAGCCCTTGCTTCATAATTTCATATACCATAAAAAAAGGGGGGGGGGGGAATGTTGTGCTGTCATTTAACTCCAATCTCATAATATGCAAGATGAAGCTGATGCCAACACTAAATTTATGAGTTCTTCAGCCTCAAAGCCCAGTAAAAAGTACAGCACGAGGATAGTTGAACTCAGTCACCACTTTTTTTCAAACCAAATAATCTTTTTTTTAACATGACATAATATCTAAACAACATTGAACTAAACACCCCCTTAATCATTTATCACAATATTATCTAAATATATCATCAAACCAAACAATAAAAAACTTTCGATAACATAACATAATATCAAGATAATATCAAACAAAATGCCCCCTTAGCCTCAAAAATGCCCTTTAATGTCATATGAATTGGTAGCTCCAAGGAAGTTCTCCCTGAAAAACAAGGGCCCTGGAGCATTCCACACCTCATAAATTCAGGACTGAACATCGTTGGTAGCATACAAGGTTTCGGTGAAGAGAGATGCTATGCAGCCAAAACAAAGGAGCAAATCATACAAGTATTTTTTTTTCCTATCAGCCATTAAAAAAAATTATATTGTGAAGAACATTACATTAGGCAAAAGAACGATATGAGTTCAAGTCGAACAAGACAAGACTCAAGCTTGGCGTATTTGAGGTATATTAGTATATACGGGGTATGCATGTTGCCTCAGAATAATCCAGTGATGTCATGTTACTGTTGCTTCCAAGTATGTTCTCCCTGCAAGCAGAGACAACGTTTCACAACATATCCATTTTGCAGACAGATCATCATTGGCACGCAGACACTGAGAAAAATACTTCAAGTCATAACTAAGAACCAGATTAAAAAATATAAAAGGTATAAGAAAAATTATGTTTAAGGTTAATTAGTAAATTATAAAAACATTACAATAAAGGCCTTTGTTAACAATTGCACGCTTGCCTCAGAGAAGTCCGATAAGGTCATTTGAATGTGGAAGCTCCAAGGAGGTTCTCCCTGAAGAACAGGGCCTTAAAACTTTCCACAACTCATAGATTCAGGACGGAACATCATTGGAAGCATACAAGTATTAAATAAAAAGAAATGCTATGCATTCTTAACAAAGGATATAATCAGCAAATTTGTTTCGTTTACATCATGAAGAACATTACAATAGGGATGAGAATGATCTAAATTGGAATTGAGTAACACATGGTTCAAGCTTGACTAGGGTGAAATCGATCTTAGTTTGAGCCAAGCCAAGCACGGCTTAAGCTCGACTCAGCTCAATTAGATTTGAGTTCGCGTTGGCTCACTTCAACTTCAAGCTGGCTCGAGCATTAATCGAGCCAACTCAAGTCTTTCAAGAATTGGGTTAAGCTTGAGTTGGTTCAAGGCTTAATTGCCTTTGCTAGGATTTAAAATTGAGTTAACCATACCTACAAGATCACCCAACAAATATCCTAACCACAACTAATACTATAACGTCTGGGTATTGTTGCTTCTTATATGAACTTTTTGTTTCCTTGTTAATTTGAATTAAATGTACTTGTTTAGAATTTAAAATTTGATTAATAACTTAAGTGAGTTGGAATAAAAGTAAAGAGCAAAAAGATAATCTTATAAAGTTGGTGAGGGTTCCGCTGAAATGCTACTGGGAAGTGTGGATGCTCAAACATCGTGTGCGAGGTTAGTGTTGCTAAAGCAAAGCTTGATCAGTAAAATATCGCGAACGCTGAACCAAGCATCGTGCACAATGATAAGCAGTGAACCATCAAATACCACGTATACAGCTGAGATTCAATACTGAATCCAAATGTAAGCAGTAGGTTAATTTTACCAAGTAGAGTTGGTAAGCTTAGTATTCAACCATGCCAAGTGGCAAGATCTTCATGCCACGTGTAGGAGAATTGAAAGTTTGTGTGCCACGTGACTAATGGCATAGAAATGTGTAGGAGAAAGTATGTGGCTATGTTTATCTTCCCACTTTTCCAATTCTTCCTCTGTTTTTGGTCTTTCTAGAGCTGGACAAAATACCTGGAGTAAAGAGGAAAAAATTCTAAGAAAGGGGAAGGAATTCTAGGAAGGAATCTTGATTGAAGGCTGGTTGAATGGCTAACACAAGGTAGGCAAAACTCATGCATGTAAATTTAAAAATTCAAGCTGTAAATCTAGTATTTTGAGTTAATTAAAATGCATGTTACTGTTTATGGATTCGAATGCTTGGATAATGCATACAAGGCGAAGTTAATTGTCGTATTCTGAAAGCTTTACAAATATTTCATTTCTACTAAGAAATTTCTTTTGAAATTCAAGCTTAGATGAGTACTCTTGTGTCAAGTGCAGAAATGTTGTCGCCATTGCTATCATTTTACTAAATGTTGTTGAGCAGTATATTGATGTGGTGACAACAAGAATGTCAAGTCTAAAGGATTTGCCCCAAGCTCGAGCCATCACTCAAACTCATGACTCAACAAACGTCAATTTTGAGCTAGCTCAAATCTTAATGGAGTCATGTTGGGCCTCAAAATGAATAGAGAATTACTTAAGAAGAAATTTAAGATGCCTTCAGTGTATTAGGAACTCGAGTGAACGTACACACGTACCACATACTACCCAACACATACACTAGAATCACACAGCTTGATACTTTTATGAAAACAAAAAATGGTTACATTATGAACAAATAACATTACCTATATTTTAAAAAATAAAAACCGAACCAAATTCAATCTGGGTCAATCCGATCAGAAAGTGAATTGAACTCAACTCGAGGAAATTACAAGAGGTAAAATATGACTCGTCTCAACTCAACAAACTTGACTTGAGCTAAATTATCAAGCTCCGGGTGGTCACACTGTCACCCATACACCACATAAAGGAGTATTTGTCAACAAATGTAAGTCAGCCTCAGAAAGTCCCATAATGTCATTTGAATGCGGCAGCTCCAAGGAGGTTCTCCCTGCAAAACAGGGCCTTAAAACTTTCCACACCTCATAAATTCAGGACGGAACATCATTGGCGGCATAAAAAAGTAAGATAAAAAACAAAGGAGCACAAAATATAATCAAATGGCTCAGCTTTATATCAGCCTCTACTTCATGATTCTTCAGAAGCAGAACTGGCATTGGAAGCTGTATATATTATCCTCAAAGCCATATTGTTAATCATAGAAAAGTCATAGAACATCAAAAATTTAAATATGAAAAATGATATGAAGCCTCGAAAATTAGCCTCCAAAAGTTCTAGGGCCTTTAGGTATTGGCTTTAGCCAATAGTTGAGGAAATGATATAATATATTATTCCGTCAATTAGCGGATAAAGACAGTACCTAAAAGTCCTAGGGGCTAGTTTTGAGGGCCATATAGCATTTGCTAATTTAAAAAAAAATCATGATCATTTTCCTAATTCCAAATAGCATTGCAGCATATGCTGGCTCATATCAAGAAATTCAACCTTTGACTTTCTGTGTGCATCATTAGCAAAAATCAGAAGCGCGGGTATGGTGTAATCATCGCCAAAATAAGCATTATTAAAAGAATAACTAATAAACCACTGCAGAAACCAGAAAGCATTCGACTTTCAATCATTCGTTAAAGAATCAGTTGCAGTAACTGTAGGGAGGGTTTTTAGAGGCAAAACCATGGAAAAAGGGAAAACCACCACGTTAACCAGCCCGACTACGATCTCTGCCTCCATGACTAAGCTCTTCATGTGATAGAGATAATGAAAAGCGAAAGGTGAGGAGAGGCAATAAACCAAAGGAGAGATTTTAAAAATAAATTAGCAAATATAGCCGGCGTTTTGACACAGATCCGTCGGTGAAAACAAGCGGAACTGCAACACAGTCGGCAGGTCGCTCTAGCACGAGCATTGGGGCTTCCATCGTCATCAACATCCGAGCAGCCCGGGGTGCAACCGTGCGGAAAATAAAGCAAAATATCGGCAGAGAACCATGAACAGAAGGAACAGTTTCGTCGAGCAGCACGAAAGATACACGAAATATTTTAGGGAAAGATTAGAAATGAAAGAGAGATGGGCTTCGTCATTCAGGAACGTTACCTTCAAAAGAAAGGTAGCACACCGAGAGAAACCCTAGAAGACGGCGGCTGAGCGGAGTGATACATTAGTTGCCCTGCTACTCCATTTATAGATTCTTCAACAACCCTAGCCCTAATCGAGACAGCTGGAAGAAGATCGAACCGCCAGAAATCGATCTGGGCCTAACATTAATATATAAAGTACTTTTCTTAAAAAATATATATATATAATGTCAAAGCAAAATTTAGGCTCAATTTCAGAACAAATTAAAAATTTAATTTTATATTAAAACATAAAATAATATTTTATATTTTATTTTAAAAATTTTAATAATAAACAGTTAATTTATTTCACATCCAACACAATTATTAATATAACTAATTTACTTTATTTTATATTATATATATATTTTAAAATTTTGATAATTTTTTTATTTTTATAAAATAAAATAATATTTTATATTTTATTTTAAAAAATTTAATAATAAACAGTTAATTTATTTCACACCCAACACAATTATTAATATAATTAATTTATTTTATTTCATATTATATATCTATCTATTTATCTATCTATCTATCTATTCTATAATGGCGGGAGTTTGCGAGGGAGAAAATGCATTTTTTATGAATTATTAATAAATCATAATGTTCTGTAATACGTTTATCGTATTATAAGAAAATTAACAGCACATTAAATTATAAAAATATCATGTCAATAGAAATATTAGTTATTACTAAATGTGCTTTTAAAATAAATTGAATAAACTATATGCTGAATAAACTTTATTAGTTTATGACATTTTATAAACTAAAATATCTATTCTATAATGGCGGGAGTTTGGGAGGGAGAAAATGCATTTTTTATGAATTATTAATAAATTATAATGTTCTGTAATACGTTTATCACATTATAAAAAAATTAACAGCATATTAAGTTATAAAAATATCATGTCAATAAAAATATTAGTTATTACTAAATGTGCTTTTAAAATAAATCGAATAAACTATATGCTGAATAAACTTTATTAGTTTATGATATTTTATAAACTAAAATAAAGTTAATAAAATTTATGACATTTTAAAATATATTTTAGTTAATAAAATAAAGTTTATGCTTAGTTTAGATACATCTATCTATTCTATAATGGCGGGAGTTTGGGAGGGAGAAAATGCATTTTTTATGAATTATTAATAAATCATAATGTTCTGTAATACGTTTATCGCATTATAAGAAAATTAACAGTACATTAAGTTATAAAAATATCATGTCAATAGAAATATTAGTTATTACTAAATGTGCTTTTAAAATAAATCGAATAAACTATATGCTGAATAAACTTTATTAGTTTATGACATTTTATAAACTAATATATCTATACTATAATGGTGGGAGTTTGGGAGGGAGAAAATGCATTTTTTATGAATTATTAATAAATCATAATGTTCTGTAATACGTTTATCGCATTATAAGAAAATTAACAGCACATTAAGTTATAAAAATATCATGTCAATAGAAATATTAGTTATTACTAAATGTGCTTTTAAAATAAATCGAATAAACTATATGCTGAATAAACTTTATTAGTTTATGACATTTTATAAACTAAAATAAAGTTAATAAAATTTATGATATTTTAAAATACATTTTAGTTAATAAAATAAAGTTTATGCTTAGTTTAAATATATCTATCTATTCTATAATGGCTGGAGTTTGGGAGGGAGAAAATACATTTTTTATGAATTATTAATAAG
>JAEMOT010001893.1:4067-56779 GCA_019297695.1 Apostasia ramifera | reverse complement strand
TAAGAAAATTAACAGCACATTAAGTTATAAAAATATCATGTCAATAAAAATATTAGTTATTACTAAATGTGCTTTTAAAATAAATCGAATAAACTATATGCTTAATAAACTTTATTAGTTTATGACATTTTATAAACTAAAATAAAGTTAATAAAATTTATGATATTTTAAAATATATTTTAGTTAATAAAATAAAGTTTATGCTTAGTTTAGATACATCATATTTTATTAATAAAATTTATGCTTATATTTACTGAAATAAATAATTAATTAATTAAATTAAATATTATAATTTAATTCAGGATTAATAAAGCATGAGTATTAATTAATAATATAATATCTATTCTGTACCAGATTCGTGATTCCCATTCACACATTAAATATATTAAAATTTAAAACTAATTCCCATTCCCATTCCCATTCCCATTCACATCTAAGTTCCTGATAAGTTTAGGGATTTAGTCATTTAGCGATCTGCCTCGTGCCCTAACATGCAAAAGGCCGGCATTTATCCTACCAGCCCTTCCCCAAAGAGCAATCGACCTTCCTGGCGTCGCTTTGTTCCGCGTGAACTCTATCGCTCGCTCGTCCGTCTCCGCGCCGGTTCCGCTCGCTCTTATACCTCCGCAGTCGGCTCGTGCGACTGGACAGGTGAGGCAGGTAGCAAAATGAAATCCCTCCGTTCGGAAGGCGGGGATTGAGAGATGGAGGTGGGGCTGGCGGCGGGGATTGAGAGATGGAGGCGGGCGCGACTCTCCATTCGGAACCGTCGCAGTGTATCCCCGCCCGCAGGGATGGAGATGGGCACGACTCTCCGTTCCAGCAGGGATGGAGACGGGCCCGACTCTCCATTTTAATGCATAGATGGAGACGACCGCGACTCTCCATCACTAGATTGTCATGATTCAGGAAAATTTTAGAGTTTTGTGCAGATAATGTGTGTGAGTTTTTTTACCGCCGATGGTTTTCTGCGTTTTTCACGGATCCAACCCTTGCGTTTTCAAACTAGCTTTTTCCTCTTTGATCTTAACTGCTTGTCCTTCTTTACGGTTTGATCTGCATTGAGAGAGGTTAGTTAAGTTCTTTAATTAAGTACGCAGTAAAAGATTTCTCAGTGAGTGCTTGCTCGTTTTTTCCTGTGATGCATTTCAGTTGCTTACAGTTATAAATTTCTGATAAGCGGTGTTTTAATCCTACTATTTCTGATAAGCTGCAACAGCATGAATGTTTTGGGTTCTAGGTTCACAATCAAGTTATTGGGTTGAACATCATTGTGGTTTTTTGCTGGTTCTTCATGATGTGTAGTAGTCTGGGAAAATAGAGAAGGTCTAAGGCATCATGCTCAAACCATCCTTGTTAAATTATCTACCGTTGTAGTCATAATACTGAAATAAGCGTGTCATCAGTTCTTTCCATGTTGATCGGATATGTTGCACCGGAAAACCGAAAAACCTCCGCTATATTTTGTCAGCAGTCAGATCTATTACAAACTAACTTCCTATTTTTTGAAAAAATCCAAAGCAAATTAAAATATCTGGAAATTGGGAAGACTTCTATACAGATAACTTGTCAATTGTACTTTGAATAAAGCTGTTTGTTGATAAAGCCAGGAACTTCATGTCCTGCTTCTGTTTCTTGCATTTGATGGTCTGCAGTATAGTATCATTTGTCTCAAACTTCTACAATACACTGTCTTCAAACTATTTAAGATGCAAATGAATCTTTGTTGTTGAATTTGCATTTAGTGATTATACTATAATAACCTTTTGTCAGAATAGCTATAATTTTGCATTCAAAACTTGTGAATTTTTCAGTAGTATTGATTTAAGCAATTTTTATATGGAATTGTATGTCTACTCAAACATCTTCTAAAGTCTCAGACTTATTGTCTTAAACATAAGAGATATGGCAATTACCTAGAAGAGATATGGCGATTGTGGTGTTCCAGGTCTCTAACTATAGTAGAATATGACGATCTTAGTAGAATATTTCAACCACTAAAATATACAAGTTCAGCCAAAATTATACAGGGAGAATTCTACAGCAAAGTTTCATCTTTTAACAAGTAGCCATATAGTGTTAACCTCATTCTTGGATATAGCGTTCTTATTGTCTTATCATGGGCAATAATAACAAATTTATATTCAAGAAATTGAAAAGTTTTTTTCCTTTGACTATGAGTTGCATCTTGCTTCAATTCCATCTATGAAAGAGAATGGAATTTCATGCTCATTTTCTTAATTGTTTTTTTTTTTTAAATTTTCTCAGTTGTTACGCCTTAGCTGCTATTGGAAACTCTTCTGCTATTTGTCCTAATATTATATTCTGGTGGAAGGTACCACTTTTAACTTTTAGAACTCCTTATAGATAATTTCCATCCAGTTATTTCTTATTGTGGTTGGAATGAGAAATTCTGAGGTCATATTTTAGACTATATTTTGATCTTGATTCTTTATTTGTTTGTTTATTTTTAGTTTTACTTTGTATAGATATAGATGTTCATATTTTAGACACAACGGGCAACAATTAAGAAAATGAGCGTCTGTTTTTATTCCTTTGTAAGATTATATTATGAAATTTCAGGATTTTTTCCATTGCTTTTTAATGCTTCTCGATTTTTAATTTTGATTTTTGGCTATTGGAAAAATATTTAACAAAGTACAGCATAAAAAGCTGTTTATTCTAAATTATATAGAAAAATGTCCCATTTCAATATCTCATTACAAATATCAGAATAGGAACCTTATTTATCTAGGAACTTTATGTCCTGCTTGCCTCCTGATGGGGCTATAGATCAGTTGGTACCAGGCGTTAGTGCTGCCCTCCTGAAGCTTGAGGTTCACTTAGGTTTTAAGTTCTTTTATTTGCTTTGTCCATTCTATTTCCTGAATTATCCTAGGAACCTTATTTGAAATCTTGCAGCAGATCAAGAACATTTAAAATGAAATGGTTTAAGATGAAATAATGTTTGATTTAACTTTTATGTGATCCTTTACTTGTTCCTCAATAATGCATTTAACAAGTAATTAACATTCCTTTCTTCTTAATTTACTTACTCTTCTTTCAAATATTGAATTAAATATATACCTTCTACTTATTATTATTATTATTTGTTAATGCATTGGTTTGAACTGTAATTATTTGTCATTCATTCATGTTAATGAACCCAGAAAAGAATGAAATTCATATGATTTGACTTCTCAAAAAAAAAATTCAAAATTCAAATAGCAACAAGATTTTTTTGATTTAACTTTTATTTGATACTTTACATGTTCTTCAATACTGCATTTAATAAGTAATTAACATTTCTTTCTTCTTAATTTACAGTACTGTCACCAAGTTCTTACCAGGATCCAATATTTGAACATTGGTGACTGACTATTGCTCAAAGGTTACTTACTCTTCTTTCAAATATTGAATTAAATATATACCTTCTACTTACTATTATTATTATTTGTTGATGTATTGGTTTGAATTGTAATTACTTTTCAAAATGGTCTTATTTTATTTGAAGCTCTAATTATTGCTCAAAGGCTACTTATTATTCTTTCAAATATTGAATTAAAATATATATCTTCTACTTATTATTATTATTTGTTGATGAATTGGTTTGAATTGTAATTACTGCTAGGAAAATTTAATTGAATAAAATGGTAAGGAAGAAAACAGAATCACAAAGCAATATGCACAATGAAATGGAGTAATATTCACACTTCAGAATTTAGACAACATATCCGCTCATATAACAACGCCTTTGCATTCACATCACTTGGTGTCAAATATGATAAAATGTTTGCAAAGAATATATCAGGTTTTTATACATTTAGAGTGCAAGGACAAATGTATCACTCAATCAGAACTGCTATAGATTCGAACCAACAGAAGTTACGAGTTGATCTCTACCAAGGAGTGGTTGACAGCGTTGCTCTCGGAGAGAGAAATGCATCAAAGTTTGGAAAACACATTATCTTACCTGCTGGTTTCATAGGCAGTCCTCGTGATATGCGAAAAAGACACTTAGATGCAATGTCCTTAGTGCAACATTTTGGAAAGTCAGATATTTTCCTTACAATGACTTGCAATCCAGCATGGAATGAAATTGTTTCTGAATTACAGACAAATGAATTGGCACATAACAGACCCGACTTGACAAGTAGAATATTTAGAGCAAAATTAATCGAGTTAAAAGAGCTAATTGTTAAAAAAAATTCTTTGGAACAGTTGCAGCTTATGTATATGCTGTTGAGTTCCAGAAAAGAGGACTACCACATGTACACTTCCTAATAATACTTAAAGAATGTTGTAAGATCACAAATATTGATTTTTATGATGATTATGTATCAGCTAAAATACCTGATCAGAATTAACATTCTCTGTTATTTGAATTAGTTGTTAAACATATGATTCATGGACCATACGGTAAAGAGAATCCTAGAAATATTTAAAAATAAACTATAATAATAACCAAAATAAATTATAATAAATTAGTTTGTGTATTTTTGGTTAGCATTATAATAAATCTTCTGGGTACTTCTTATAATATTTTGATTATAATATTTTTGATTATAATATTATATTTTGATTATAATATATATTTTTGATTATAATATTTTTGGTTAGCATTATAATATTTTGATTTATTAAAATGGTACTACTTACGTTTATTCAATTCTAGAATAGAATTACATAGACACGCATATATATATTCATATATGAACGCTGAATGTATCTTTATATAAATATATAATAATCTCTATATATAAATTTTAAGGTCAATGAGGAATACTGCTGAACTTCAAGCTATTGATTAAGAGGAGGCTTTACTCCAATTTTTATTGGATGACATTAATAATGCAGTAACAAACAATAAGGTAATGTGAACTTTATAATATTTTTTACTGAGTTTATCAACTAACACAAAATTTCTGTAATTATGTAGATAAAAGTATATTGGATAAAAGTACAGGTGAAATCTCTGAATATTTGATCCTACATAGGATGTAGCTCATGTGGCAAAAATACAGAACAAAAAGTCAATGAAATATTTGATTGTGCATTCTACAACAGCAACGCGAAAGTAATCTCAAGGTAAAAATTTCTATGTACTTTCATGTATCAATAAAATTAAAATTAAATATAATCTTATATTTTTTAGGATGTTAGTTGAAATAAGGATAGAAAATGCAACAACCGATATATTAGTTACAGTATTTGGAGAACAAGCTGAACATTTGGCAAATATAACAATAATAAATTTTGAGGCAATGAAAATTAAGGTATTATTATAATTTATACATGAGTATAATTAATATGAATATTTCTGCAATTATATATTAAAAAGTTATAAACATGAATATATTTTATATAGGGAAAAAGTTATAATGCAGAAAAAAGAATCGAAGAGCTACAGAGAAAATGGTTTTATTTCAATGTTCGTCGATACACTCTCAACTATAAAAATATTTCAAGAATTACATTAAGTGTAAGTTCCATTATTGAAGTCGAAGATGAAGCAATCGAAGATGATTTCAGTCAAAAAAGACTGCGCAAAACAAACTGAAGAGGTATTCTACTTAAACTTTATCTTTCTACATACATACATATATCTGTTTGTGAGTGCGCGCACACACAATTATATATCACTTCTAGAACTTCAAATATTACTTCATATAAATTACTTTTTAATTTTTTTAAATACTCAATAAATAAATTTTTTAATATTTCTTTCTCACATTTATGCAGGTCTACCAGAATGCTGTGTAAAAAAAATTTAGGTGTCTGCAAATTAATTGATCTGAAGTTTTCAACTTATTATGCATTTTTGCAAGATATTTGTTTTATTTTGCAAAATTATATATGTTCTATTTTATTTTTACTTTTTTGGATATTCTTGCATAAACATCAAGGATTGAGGCAATGGTGATTTGATAACATATGATGATTTGATTTCCTTATTATTTGATAACATATTCAGCAGTTGGATATATTTATTAGGCTTTCACCAAATGAAAAAATTTATTATAAATTTATTTAGCTGGAAGTTCTCATAATAAATGATGATTGAGGTTTACTGGGAAGAAGAAACTTATAGAATGATAGATGAAAAATATCGTGAGATGGCGCAGATGAGAAATTTAAGAAAAATAACTAATACGTTAAGAGCTTATAAAACAACAGCAGATTATTTTTTAATGGTTTACAAATGCAAGTAACAAATGCATATGAGAAACTGAAATATCTTCTCTTACTTTTACTTGATAATCAAGTAACAGTAGCATCTCTTAACTTTTTAGTGCTTAGCTATTTAAAATTTTTTAGAGTCAATTTAGTCTTCACTCGGTTTCATTAATATTTTTTTCTACAATATATAGAGATATTTATTGATGGTTTACAAATGCATAGTTTTAAGGACTGTTTTCATGCTTTCCTCTTGGTCAATTTTTTTTTGATAGCATCTCTTTATCACAAAATAGAGAAAAAGTATGTAATGTATGTAATCCTTTATTTTTTTTTAAACACTTGCTATGTTAAGTATAATAATTATTGTTAGCCTTCAAACAGTACTGAATATATTAATTATAGTTATTATTGTTAGCTTTGTTCCAACTATTAATATTAGCTTTGTCAATTAATTTTCTTTTTATTTTTGCATGTGATAATAATTATCTCTAAAGTACACAAATTTTAATTCAGATTTTATTAGTCATGTTATCTTTGGTTTTCACGTGGTTTTTCTATGATGTTGATTTTATCAATTATATTATTTATTTTAACTAAATACTGACCAAATAAATGAAAGATAACTAATAGCAATTTAGCTATCTTATAATTGTCTATAGCTAATTATTTTATTAATAAATATTTTTATATTAGAAACTATGGTTACTTATCAACTTGAGATTTTTTTATTAAAACATTTTATTAAGCGTCAAAAAATTCTCTTTTAATAATAAAAATATACAAATTAATAATAAATTATAATAAAGTAATAACCAAAAATTAATATAATAAACTATAATAAATACACAAACTAATAATCAAAAATATTATAATAAATTATTTTAATCTTTTAATGATATTTTTTTAAGAGCTTTTATTTTATATATATATATATTATAATCTTAAAATTATATTGTATTTTATGAATTTATAAAAAAAAAAATTATATAAAAATAATAGAAGTTTAACGTAGAATAGTACGTGCAACGCACGTACAACATCACTAATTTTTTAAAATTTTGACAATTTTTTTATTTTTTATTTTTTTCTTCAACTATATGTAGCCTTAAACTAAGAAAAAAAAATTGATAAATTTTAGCAACTTTTCCTGCACTTATTTGGTAAGTTGCTCAAAATTAAACTTAATTAATGTTAAATTTAATCTGTGAAATTTATCTTTTGTTATCACACAAAGCCCTTTTTATTTTTATTTTTACTTTCAAAGCAAACTATAATTAAACATTGTTATCAAAAATATAAATGTTTAATTTCAAAAAAAAAATATAAATGTTTGATCAAAACTAATACAGCTTTTTTGATGTTTTTAAAGTAATTGGGCATATACATTTCTCACTTCGTTGAAATTTTCAGTTACAAATAAAAATTATATCATTATGCATATATGATTTGATATAAAATCATTATTAAAATAAAAAATAAATTATTTGAATATTAAATTTATATAAAATATAAAATACAATTAACTTCATTCGGTTGAAATTTTCAGTTAGAATAAATTATATTATTATACATGTGATTTGAATTAAGATTATAATTAAATTAAAAAATTAAATTATTTGAATATTAAATTTATATAAAATATGAAATATAATTAATTTTTAATATTTCAATTATCTATATTTTGTATTTTTAATTTATAATACAAGCTTTGTTAGATTATTTAATTTTTAATTTAAAATTTTTTTAATATTAATATCTTTTATAAAATGTAAAATAACTTCTTTTAATTTTAATATTATAAGATGTGAAATTTTATTAATTTTTAATATTATAAAATTATTTTAAATTTAATTTTTATAGTTTTTTCAATTCTAATTATGGGAAGTAATTGGGTGGGTAGTTTTTTTTTTTTTGATAAAATGGGATTTGTGGGTAGTTAAAAATACTATGTAGGGTATGTTAGTATTTATTATTTAGCAACTCAATCAGTTTATATCAGTTCTAGATAAAACTTAAACTTCAACTAATTAAATTTAGTTCTACCACTTTGAGAACTAAATTTAAATCGAATAAATTTAGTTTGAGTCTTCGATCTAATATTTTTATTAAATAATAGGTTAAGGAATAATTCTAACACTCATGTTATATTAAAGAAAATTTAAATACTATAAATTACAACTGTCATTATAGTAGATAATTTTTTTAAAAAATAAGCATAATTAATTACTTAATTAATAAATTAAATATATGTAAAAAAATAAAAGAAATATATTTTTGATGCCTTTAAATTTATATTATTAAGACCAAAAAATTATCCGTTTAACAAGCAGCTTCGGCTTATTAAAAATCACCTGTGGTATGAGTCTCTCGTGGCACTGGAGACTTCAAACAAGCAGAAGTCACACGTATCATGAGCAACCTCTTTTAATAAATCTGCTTTTATTATTGTTTTAAAATTATAATTTTATTTAATTATTTAAATATATATTTGGAATAATTTTTTATCATATTTAATTTTGCTTTATTATTATTAACTTTTAATTGTTTGATTTTCAGCGTATCTGCTTTTCTTCATTTGTCTGTTGAGAAATTCATTTAACAAATTTATATTGTAGAAATATAAAAAAAAAAATTAACATAGTTTTTTATTGCTGATTTTAACATAAAATTTAAATATATAAAATAAAAATTTGCCGTAAATAACTGAAATGATGAAATAAAAATTTAATAATTTTATTGTTGTATAGGCATAAAATTAAAAATAAAATCAAATTTTATTTTAAAAGAATTTAAAAATTCTATATGAAAATAAAAAAATGTTAGAAAATATATCTGCTTACCTAGAATATATCTCTTTTCTATGAATACAGAACAAGGCAGTATATTTTTTATATTTTAAAAATTAATAATTAATTATAACAAAATTTTTTAAATACCAATCACGAAGAAGTTAATTAAATACACTTATTTAATTAAACCTCTCCAAAAATTGGCATTTAATAGACCTATATATATAATTATTTTTTTAAAATTATTATTTAGAATTGAATTTAAATTTTTAAGATAATTAAGCAATTAGATTTTTTTAATATCTTTTAATTTTCATAGAAAGTTTTTCATTTTTTTTTAAAAAAATTGATTTTATTTTTATTTTTGTGCCTATGTAATAATAAAATTATTAAATCTTTTTATTTCATTTTTTCGGTTACAGTTTCATTTTTTGGGAAATTTTTTATTTTATATATTTAAATTTTATGTTAAAATCAGCCATAAAAAATTTATGTTAAAATGTTTTTAAATTCTTACAATATAAATTTATTAAAAAAATTTCTCAGCAAATAAATGAAACACAAAAGTTGAAAAATTAAAGATTTAAAAGTTGCTAATAATAAGTTAAAAACTAAATATGATAAAAAAGCTGTTTCAAAAATATATTTAAATAATTAAATAAAATTATAATTAAATAATAATAATAATAATAATAATAAGGAAGCCATTTATATCACAAATAAATTCTGATAAGTAAAAATTATCTGTACATAACTCACTAGTACCACGAAAGATTTTTTGTCTTAACAGTGTAGACTTAATGGCATTAGAAACATATTTCATTTATTAAAATTTTTTTAATTATAATTAATTAATTAATTTTATTTATTTAAAAAAATTATCCATTACAATACAAATTCAATGAAATTTAAATAAATTTTTTATGTATTTAACTTGAAAAAAGTATTTATGTTTAATAATAATAAGCATATTATAAAATTTACTATCAAAACAAAGACTACAATAAAATTAATAAATTATCAAAAATATATTTGTTCAATCAGATTTTCATAATTTAACCAAATTATTACAATAAAATATAAATCATAAAAATGAGATAATAATACTAATAAAAAAATAAAGTTTTAATTTAATTTTTATAAATATAAATAATACAAAATATTTATTTTTTTATAATTGAAAATAAAATAATAAATTCAATTTACACATTACTTAAGATTAATAAATTAAATAATTTCTAATTATTAAATTTACCATAAAAATATTAAATTGAGTATTTAATTCAATTTTGATTCTTAAATGCTAATACCGAGAGCCTAACTCAATTATTTAGTTATAAAAATTTTAGAATTAGAATCGAATCAAATTAATCGATTTCATTCTGATTCAATCTCAATTTTTCGAGTATTATTTACAGTCAAAGCAGTTGTCTCAAAAACATTATATAACTTTAATAAAAAATTACTTTTTAACATTCAAAACATAAAATTCCTTTCATATCTTCCTGTTTTACCTCTGCAGATAATAATTTTAACCTAAATACATTTAATCTGCCCAACTCAATCCTAATAAGATAGGTATGAGTCATAGATTTAAACCCATGACCCATCCTGACCTGTTTTGAGATAAGACGGATTCAAATATAGTATAATTATACCTGATCAAGCTTGTGACTCGCAATTAATTAAATAAAATTATATAATTTTAAAATTAAAATGATTAAAATTAATTTATATTATCATATTAGTTTACAATAAATTATTATAGATATGAGATGAGGTGAGGCAAAAAGAGCAAAATGCGAGTTAGGGCAGGGTAAAATGAGAAAGGTATAAAATGAGAGAAAAAAAAGGAGACGGGAGAGGAGGAGAAGGGCGGGAGTGGATATTGAGTAAGACTGAAGAGTATAAGTAAGGGTTAAAATATTACAGAGCAGGTATGAATTTTACAAAACCCGATTCATACCCACCAGTTGTCATTCCTATTTACTAGTAAAAAAAAGTGATTTTTTCTTATGAAAAGCTACCTTATAATTTAGTGTTTATAGCAATTTAAGTCCCTTACTTTAGGGCTATATGCAATTAAATTTCTCTATTTTTTAAATTAATTAAATTGATCCTCTAATTTAAATTGATGTTTAAATAAGCCCATTATTATTAATAAAGAAAACCGATGAACAATAGTTTCTCAAATTAGTAAACTACTTTAGTTAACTTAAAAGTTACATCAATATTTTAGATGAACATAACATTTAGGAGGCGTTTGGTTTGATGTTATCTTGGTATTATGTTATGTAATCTAGATATCATGACATCTAGATGTCATTTTTTATTTAATAATTTTATAATCTAATAAAAAATTCTTTATAGATGTCATTGAACTAAATAATTATTTTCTCTAAATAATATAACATAACATCAAGATAACATTGAACCAAACGCCTCCTTAATACAATCAAATAATTAGAAAAAATATTTTTTATTGAATATCTTCATTAATATCAAGAAACTTATTTGCACTTTACTTAAAACTACAGAATTAATTTGATTAATTTTAAAACTGAAAGACTCAATTGCCTATATGCCCAAACTAGAAGGAGCTTATTGCTATTATATGAATTCATATAATAATTGGAATCAATGACCTCCCTTGAGAGTATAATATTATATGAAAAAATCCAACCAACTATAGATAAGAACTACTTTGAAATATGGGCTTTACAACTTTAAAATGTCTTTAAAACTTACATATATACTTAATATCTCTCACATTTTATAGATATAGAATTTGCAGAGTATCACATACACCCCCTAAAGTGTTATATACACATACTTTAAGAACACAATATCCTCACTGACAAGAGATCACATGTCCTCATGGGAGGATGGTAGGAGGTAGAAACAACAAGAGATGAATGGAAAGAGATAATATTCACCCAAGTGTTTTTGTGCATGGGAGTCGGAAAAGAAATTATTTTCTCTTTCACACAGATGCGACGAGGGACAAGCAAAGAGACAAGTTAATAATATTAAATCAAACACTTCCTTACTACGATAACAATGAAATATGAGAGAGACAGATGAATGCGTTGAGCCATATTTTGCAGATTGGGATCTGATGCAATAAAAAAAAAAATACTAGAGTATCAATCAAAGTAGGAAAAATTATAAACAAATTTATGAACTGGAACCTGTAAATAAAAATACAAAGGCCAAGAAAACAAAAGGGGTCTGACAGATCACATCCCTATTAATTTAGGAGACACACAATAACAACAAACCATAATCTGAAAATAACTAAATAATAGAAAATACTATTCATCACATATGCAACAAAAGTCAGCAATAGAGAGAAACAGAAGCAGCAAAATTATAAGATTCCATATTGACAAGAAAACAGTGGAGTTTAGATAACTACCCAAACACTTGTACCCTTTTCATAATTCATCGTTGCCAGGGATAAGGAGGGTAATTCATCGGCGAATGGATATCATGAACAACATGTGACAATCGTGGTGGTAAGGAAGATGGAGCAGCAACAGTAGTTCCTGCAATAGGAAATATTTCAAGAAGACATCCAAATTTTAAGATGACAAGAATCTCATATATATAATGCAAATCTAACAATCTTAGGTCATCAGACTAAAACAGAATTTTTTTTTTGCCGTATAGATACTACTTTATCTCACTCCAAGTATTTCTGTACCTACATCCATAAACTGCAATAAAAAAACGATACCCATAAAAAATATCTTGCAACTCGTCGTAAAGAGAAAGGACCTTATGCAGAGCAAAGCGAATGAAATGTGAAGCACATTCAGATGAAGAAAAAGCAAGCAATTTTGTTTTCATAGTTGGGCAATACATACACTTCCATTTATGCCTGCTGCCTATTTAAGGTGAAAGTATAGGTAATAGATTACAATATTCTATGCGTTATCATTTTGAAACTTATAGCTGACATCAAAACAATGGATGTTACCAATATCGGAAAAAAAAAAAAAAAATGGATGTTATTACATAATGTAATTAGGAAAAACATGATTGATGTTTTCCAGAAAGCAAATACATAAAATTCAATTGATAAGCATGTAGTAGATTCATATTACGAGAGTCATACTCAATTTAAAATCAGCTTAATTTTCTTGACTTAAGCCAACTGGCTCGAAAATAAATCGATTTCATGGAGAGCTATATTGTGAAAATTATGGTATAAATACAGACAAAATACATATAAACTTAATTATATATATATACTGATTATTTAAATCAAGTAAAAAAATTAAGTTTGATTCTGTTGGTTTCTCCCTTGTTTTTATTGATGTTTTTATTTTGATGTTTGACAATGTGTTTAAGTTAACCTATTACTGATCTAGGTTCTAGTTCATTGTGCAAGCTTGAGTAGGATCAAGCTAGTATTAAACGAATGAATCGTTATGATGTGAATAAAAAAACAATGAATGAAGACAAATTGAAGTGTGAGAACTATTTTGGATAAACATGACAAAGCAATTAAGATCTTCAAGATGGTATCGAGTCAACAGAGCAACTTAAAGACAAACACACATTTTTTATTTTGTTTTGACTTTGATAAAAAATTTTGTAAAATTAATTTATTAAACGTGTGAAGTGAGCCAAAGAAAGTATAGAGTATCAAGGTTGCGAGTCTGAGATAATAGTTCCGGTTGATATAGGTTCGAGTCGAGATCCTTTTAAATTCTCTAAAAGTAGAAGTCAATTAGTACAGGAGTTGGTAAACTAAGTTAGTAGATCAAGCTTATTAACCGAGTTGGTCGACCTATAACAGAGACTTTGGGAAATACATTCAACCAACTCCAATACTCTTACCAATAACATCCTAGAAGATTTCACAAAACCTTTATCGCTTAGTTTTCGTTTTTTCGGAAATATATTGGCCGATGAATTAGTAGTTGTTGCTCTTGTTTCTTTAGTGCTTTTAGGAGTTTCTATACCTGTTATATTTCTTGGACTATTTACAAGTGCTATTCAAGCTCTGATTTTTGCAACTTTGGCTGCAGCTTATATAGGTGACTCCATGGAGGGTCATCATTGACTAATTTTTGAAAGTCTTTTATCCCAATTTAAGCAATACAGGGTTCAACATAATCCAGTTGAATTTGGTTGGAGAAGAAAATGTGCAAATAGAAACAAATACAAATTACAAAACAAAAACAAATAATAATTCTAATTTATTCATGTGGTTGGTTGACCAAGTTAGCCTACCAAGCCTTTGGCAGAAAAAGTTGGTCTACCAACAAACTATCCATTGTGACTGATTTTGGAATGTTTTTAAATTTGGTCGACCAAGTGTTGTTTCAGCTGATACGTTGCTAGCCGTTTATTTTTTACCATCTTCTTGTGCTGTTTAAAGGGTATATAAATAATTTTGATGAGAGATTAGTGGAGTGTGCTGGAAAAATATTCTCATTCATTCTCAAGTGATAAAAAGTTGATCTAAGTGCTTTAACATTTAGTGCTCAACTTCAAAGGGTGGTTTCTGCCTTTCTTCACACAATTAAAATTAATCATAAGAAAAAAAAAGGTAATATTATTCTTGTGATTTAGTTTTCATTGGTTCTTCGATTTTCTTTTTTCGAATCTTTTTTTCGATTTTCTTTTTTCGAATCTTTTTTTCGATTTTCTATGAATGAAAAAGAGTGATTGTGTGACCCTAAGTGAGTGAGACCTAGAAGGAGAAAGGTGATTGTGTAGTGGTGTAAAATTAGTTTCTTCATTACCCTAGTATGAAAGGAGTTGATATAGTGGATTTTGTGTGTGCACCTTCGGGCAGTGAATGTAGGCACAGTGAAGTGCAGAACCACATATATTTTCACATGCACTTTTGGATGAGATTTTTATTTATCGCTTCCACATATATTTTATCTTGTTATTACTAAAAAATTTTGGGTTGTGTGAACAGGTTTTATTTTTCAAAATTACGTCAATTTACCCTCTTCTAGATGTTCATTCAATCCTACAGATTCAACATGAAAATTGACAACAAAATTAAAAAGATCATAATTGACTAAATTAAAGTCATCTTGAACATAGAAAGTTCCAACACCCCTAACAACAAACAAGCTTCTCAAAATGTGTCATGAATACAGCATATGACCAAGAATTAATGAAACTTAAATGAATAACGTCAAGCGAAGGTACTTATACAAGGACTGGTTGTGACCATTATAGCTTTTTCTCAAAAAACTCCATCTATACTAGTTTGGCAGCGAGAAAGCTATATGTCATAGTTTCAATAGAACTCCTTATTAACATTGTTTTTATCTACAATTACATCAAAAAAATCAAGCTATTAATGATGGGGAAGTTATAAATATTAAGGGGAATTTACATGTAACCCCTAAAGTTGCCCTTATTACTCGTTTAACTTCCAAAGATAGATATTTACATTTACCAACCCCATCCTAAATGAATAATTACAATTCACCCTCAAAGTTCATAGCTATCACCCCCTGAAAGATGTTGATGGTGAATTGTAATCAACCACTTCCAAGTTGATGGGAATAATTATAAACATTCATCTTTAGTGAAACGAGAAATAAAAGCAACACTGGGGATGACATGCAGTTATCTCAAATATTAAACATGCACCAACTAATTCCCACTACATTTTAACATATGAAATAGCAAGATTAATCTACCATAAGGCATTTGATGGGGCCTCCATTCGTATGGATCTTTCGTTGCATGTTGGTGGTGATTGACAGGAGGAACTCCAGGATCAGGAACATGGGCACCATGACTGTGATATGATGGCAGAGTATGTGAGTATCCACTGGACCTGCTAATGGTGCTGAGACTCTCAAATCTTGGTCCCATTAAAGCTTCAGTTGATCTAGGTGTTTGGCAAGATCTCATTTCTCCGAAAGAAGAAGATGGTTCTTCCAATGAGCTTCTGACAACAGGCTTAGAATTTCCGTAACCACTGTCGTGATTGAAATCAGCTCCTTGAAATGATGGAGGGTTGTCATAGCTCCCATATCTATCATTTTCATTCATTTGGAATGACGTTGGAGTCCTATCAAAGCTTCCAAAGTGGTAAAAGTCATCTCTTCTGTAAGACGTCGGAGTATCTTCATAGTTCCCATATCGACCAGTCTCATTTCTTTGGAATGAAGTTGGCGTCTTATCATACCTTCCGAACTGATCAAAGTCATCTCTCCTAAAAGAGATTGGAGCCCCTTTCATGGTTTCCACAGAAAGCAAATTCAACAGCATGTACGAAAAAAGTAGTCCTTTCATGAATAATATTGCAAGGCACATTGAGGTTGGTATTACCTGGTCTTGAAGGAAGCCCCACAGAAAAATCAGGCCTTGCATATGCTTGTTCAGCCTGAAACTTACGTAAAAAATATGTTCATAAATACATAAACAATGATCTCGCTACCGTACTTATATCCATCAAAGAATAATCACAACCACTCAACCAAACAGAATAATGTAAAAGATGAACTGTTCCTGGTATAGACATGAAGGCAGCATGAGTTATGATAATATTTGTAACTAAATAAAGGTGAGGCCAAAACATAAACTTCTTAAAATCAAAAGAACTATATCATCACAAATGTCACAGAAGAAGCATTTGCACTGATGCACCATTTGAATTGGACGAGAACTGCCAGTGGAAAAGCAAGTTTGACTCTCAAAAGTTACAATGAAATGATATTAATAACAAATGCAACCACAGAAGCCTAACAAGTCATGCGCGCAAAAACGTGTTTTCCCATAAAAACTTGTTCATCTCTCTTCTTGCTTGTCCTAATGTGCTTACACAAGTGCTTAGTGCAGGAATGGTTATGATCATCACTAATCTGTTGTTAGAGTTGGCCCCATATAAGACATAATAAGCTGCTTCCTGATATAAAAAATCTTTTAACTACAAGAGCAACTTGTCTAAATCTAGAAAATTTAGAATGGGATTAGAAATTGTCATTGGGTTGAACTTAAACTATATCTTGGAAATCCAGTTTGATGTCCAGAAATTAGAAGTCTCGATTATTTTCATAGTTATTACAAGAAGTTGATCTAATAGATGAAATGGTCCAGAAAGCAGAAGTCTTGGTTGGTTTTCGTTCTTTCAAATACGAAAATGTAGAACAAACCAGTAAGCTTACTTGCGATGGATTTGGGTTAAGCGAAAATAAGGCACTTTGATGAGGAGCCTGCAAATGTCCTCCAAAAGCTGCATAATAGTCATAAAAAACATTGGCCATCATAAAATGACAAGCAAAGTGCAGAACTTTTGGGAGAATAAGTTATTTTGAGACAAAAACCTGCGTTAGGCTCTTTCTTAGCAACAGATGGCCTAGAAAATGAATTGATAGAACTCACACTGGAGCAAGGTGAAAATTCACGTTTTATATTCAAATTAGAGGATGAAGTAAGTGCATGTTTCATTTCTTCCAACAGTCTCTGTGCTTCTTCTTTGCCTAGTTCTGGATATATAACCTTAAGAAGAAACCAAATGTCACTGGCATTTCATTGATTGAGAACAATAAGGCCTAACAGACAAGGATAAAAAAGAACTACCTCATCAAAAGATTCAGTTGAACCAGGCATATTCTTACTTGTAGGTAAGACATAATTGGCTACAAAAAATTAACCCATCAAACAGAAAGTTATTTTTAAAGCACAATTAAAAACTCTTTCAACATATATAATGCAAAAGAACACTTTTTCACCAATACAACAAAGGCTACCTAACATCTCATTTACCGCCTCCGCAGGTACTTCTTTTCCCATTACTTCAAATCGCTTGAGTGCTCTAGCTTTGAGGTCAACCGGAGTTGGGAATACAACAACTGCTATCTGTGGATGATCTACCCATTATTTCATGACAACAAAAATTGAATGCACATTAATGCACTTTCTACTAGTAGCTTGTTTTAGACCTACCTTTCGATATCTCACAAACTGCTTCAATTTACGATTACGAGCACTCTTGTAAACATTGGTTTGATCAAGAATGTAGTTGCGGGGAGTCTTCGCAGCCCTTGCCAACAATGTATTAAATATTCCTGTAGCTTGGTCCATAAGACGATCAAATCGTTCACCATAATTATGTTTTCGCAACAGGCCTGGCACCTATATAAAAATTCCCAACATAACTAAATTTCTAGTTATATATGTATGCAATGATTGATTGCTAAATATAGCATTCACTTAAACCTTCATAAGATCAAGAGCAAGGTTAGTTCCAAGCAACACATATCGCTTTTCAGGATGCTCCTTCACCCATTTCTCAGCCCAAGTCGTTTTTCCCGAAGCTGGTAAACCAACCATCATTATGACCTCACACTCCTCTGGACTAGAAAAAGTAGGTCCAAGAACTGCGTTTCCATCTTCAATAGCCAAATTCCATGGCTTGTACCCCTCCTCAGGAATCAACCCATCACCAGTGCTGAAATGAAGCTGCACCACAACATTTTTCAACAAAACATGAGGAAACAATGCCGACTCCCAAGGCAGCTTTTTCAACTCAATGTCAACAACACCAAGACCATGCAATCTTGCATCAAATTCTCTAGCAATACCCAACCATCTCCCATTCTTCGAAAACCCCACGCTAGCCAACGGCCTCTTCTCAAGATCGACAGCACAGACAATCATATCACCAACCCCAAATTTCTCACCATACTCCAAGAACTTCGCTGCACTCGAAAATTTCCCTGTACCTCCAAACCCGAAACTACGAACAGTTTCTCCAAGGTTTCCAACAGGATCATCCCCTCTTGATAATCCAACACGACAAACATGCTGCTGATCCGCAGGAGTGTCAGCCATGTCAACCGCCTGCTCAGAAATAATTTTACAACCAAAACAGTACTTTCCTCCCCTTATCCCAATGTTAGCTCGGGCACCAGACCAGCAATATGCAAATCCTTGCTCGTGAAGAGCTCTCCCTTGAAGTCCATTTGCATCAATATCAAAATCTGGTAATGAGTGATCTAAAGTAAAAAATTGAATCTTCCCAAATACCGTTCTACAAATTAAAGAGGAAAAACAGATAAATAAATTACATTCCTTTTACCAAACTTTCAAAAACAAAAGATTAATTCAGCCGTCTTAGCAGCACACCAATTCCTACAGAAACCTGAAGAAATACGTGCCCCTCAAGCCTAAAAGAGAATACAGTTCGGAAAGAAAAAGGCAACTGCTATAACAAGAAAATCAACATAAACACACCGACTCATTCGGAACGAACAAGACGAACAGGGAGCTGAACTCAGGGTTTTCAGGTTCGAATTCCTACAACATTAGTGAAGATTCACCAACAAACGCCTCAAATAACGCAAGAAAATAGAAAAGTAGCCGGGAAATCGAAAACACGACAACAGGAAAGCAAGCTATGCGGACATTAACAAGAATACCTAGTCCGCAGTCAGCAGGATTGAACCTGACACGGTGGAAATTGGCCAGGGTTCCCGTCGGCATCGGATCCTCCACCTTCGGCCTCTTTACCGGCGGCTCACCGTCGCCGCCGGGAGGTGGATGATGCAGCTTAGACGCCATGGAAATTGGAACTTCGAATGCAAGCTAACCGGGTTAACTAGGAACCGCCTTTTGTGGCCGAATGCTCATCAGATTTTTTTTTTTTTTTTGAAAAATTACATTTCTACACGTTAAAATAATTTTTAAATATTATATATGCATATCATTAATTTTAATATATATTTAAATAATAATATAATATTTAAATGAGTAACTTACACTCGTGTTGCTAAGGGGGCATTTGATTCGTTGTTATCTTGGTGTTACATTATGTAATTTAGATGTCATGACATTTAGATGTCATCTTGACTAATAATTTTATATCTAATAGAAGATTATTTGTAGATATCATTAAACCAAACAATTGCCTTCTCTAAATAATATAACATAACATCAAGATAACATTGATTGCGATAGAAAAATCTCATCCAAAATTAAGGGTAAATTTTATAAAACTGTAGTAAGACCAGCGATGATTTATGGTGCTGAATGCTGGCCTGCAAAGAAGAAACATACAAATAAAATAAATATTGCAGAAATGAGAATGTTAAGATGGATGTGTGGATATACACAAAAGGATAGAATGAGAAATGAGTATATCCGAAAGAAAGTTGGTGTTGCACCAATTGAGGATAAACTTAGAGAAAGTCGGCTTCGATGGTTTGGACATCTAAATCGTAGGCCAATTGAAGCTCCAGTTAGAAAATTTGAGTTATTGGATTTTGCCCATGTACAAAGAGGAAGAGGGAGACCAAAGAAGACATGGCAAGAAACTATAAGGAGTGATCTTAGTTACTTAAACTTAGATAAGAATTTGGTAACTGATAGAGCGCAATGAAAACAAAGGATTCATGTAGCCGACCCCACCTAGTGGGATTAAGGCTTGGTTGTTGTTGTTGTTGTAACATCAAGATAACATTGAACCAAACGCCCCCTAATTTAAGACTTATATCTTGCAGGTTTATGACTTCGAAACATTAACGAGTTTTTGATTTTTAAAAAAACCATCAAATGAGTTTTTTTTCTAAATTTTTTATTATTAAAAACTTTTAAAAATTCAATTATACTCTCTTTCTCTAGCATGGCCACCAACGACGGAGAGAGAAGGTGAAGCACGCCTATTAGCAGTGCCTTTTTGTCGGTCACTCCATCACCAGGAGAGAGATAAAAAGACAGACAAAGAGAGAACAAGAAAGTAGCAAGTAGCTCCTTCACTAACCTTCGCTGCTAGTAGGAGTGCTTCGCACCCTTGCCTTTGCTATAAGTGAGGGTGCCCTACATGGCAGAGCTACAGAAGCATCGCTCCCCTCTCTTCACCGTCGACAGTCGTACTAGAGAAAGAGAGAGCAAGAGAGATGAGAGAGAGTGGAGATGAGTGGATGAGAGAGATGTGTATAATTGAAATTCTAAAATATTTTAATAATAAAAAATTTAGTAAAGAATAAATGTTTTTTTTTAAATAACGATTCAAATATCAATTTTTAAGAACATGGACTACTTAATATTAAATTTAAATTAAAGATTTAAGTGTAATTTATTATATTTAAATTTTTTTAATATGACATGTTTTAATGTCTCATTGTTTTTTTTTAAATATTTTTTATCAAAAATTTTAGGAGTGCTAATTTAGCTCATAACTCAAAGCTTATCTCGATTCAACTATTTTATAATTAAAAGTAGTTTGCCTGAAATAAAATATGTACAGCTCAAATTCGATTTGACATTCATCTTTTCTTAATTTTTAAATGTGATATATATATATATATAAACACGTAAATACAAAGTAATCATGACATATTATATAATATATTTTTGAAAATAATTGCACATTTTTATTCATAAGAACCATAATACTTAAAAATCGTTTTCATTTATTTATTAAAAAAGCAGATATCTTAGCACTAACAAACTCGAAATTTAACTCAAATTTAAACTATAACTTAATTTGAACTAAATTTAATTCGGACTAAACTTAAAATGAGGTCACTTAACTCCATTTGCAGCCTAGAACTCTCAATTAGATGTTAAAATATTAATATTTAAATTATATAATATTTAGTTATTTAAAAAAATTACATGTTACAAAAGAAATATATTTTAAGAAAGTCATGTAGCTCAAAAACATTAATAAATTGATTAGTAGTAAGCTGAAATCTTATTTAAAAAAATAGTAAGTTGAAAGCTAATCACTAAATTATCTCATCAAATTAAACTCATAACTTTATATTAGTCAATTAATTAAATAATTTATTAAACTGTGCACTAAATAACATGTCATGCATACACAATATTATTTCCAAATTAGATAAACTGTTTTTTTACAAAATGACCAACTATTTAACATTCATAATAATAATTAATTCCCTTTAATTTTAAACCTACATTTAAGTTCTTTTGATTTTAAATTAATTAAATCATTTAATTTGTGGTAATGTACTTATAAATAAGTCCTTTAACATTAATAAACAGTTTCAATAAAAAATATTTTAAATTAAAAATTAATTTTAAATTGACTTATTAATTATAAAAAGTATTTTTTATTAAATAATTTAATTAATAACTAAGGATTTATTTATATTTTATTTTAAATTAAAAGATTTACTTATTTGATTAATTTAAAAATCAGTGAGATTTAGTTATATACCTTTTCTAATTTTTGATTTAGGTTTAATTGAGAGATTTTTTTTTTAATCAAATTGAGAGAGATTATTGCATTTCTATTTACATGGTCCCTTTTTTTTCAGGGATTAATTAATATGCATTACGTCAGTTTGCTGAACTGTCACGCAAAGCAGAAAATAATAACATCATTAGTGTTGCGTATATATATAAGTTTTATATTACCTATTGTTGACATAGGATGTGGGGGTCTCAAGGAACACCAAAGAGGAAGAAAGTTCCAGAAGACGACGACACACAAAGAAGTAAGCCTGTTAACAGAAGCTTAAGGAAGAGAGGGAGAATTCAAGGCATCCAGAAGAACACACAGAGATTTAAGGTGGTTCAGGGAGGAAATTCCCTACGTCCACCGGTCGATCAGCAAAGAAGTTTTATTAATGGAAAAAGGTAACCCTGAAGGCTAATACAATGTTTTTCGAAGTTAGTTGGGGCCCTAATACAATGGGAGTGAGAAAGTTTCCTCTATTCCTCTGCCTCTCCTTTCTGGAGAACTGTTCAGGGGTATTTGTAGCTGATGGAATGCATAGCTTCATCCAGGTTTTTCGAAGAACAGGTGATGGACAAGCTTTGGTTTCACGCCGCTTGTCGGCCGTCGGAGGGGCCGAAAGCCGTAAAAAGAGGATGATATCTTTTAATACTGGTACTTCTTCTGGGAATTCGTGATGGTTGAAGCACGTGGATCCTTGATCTACGGGTCTGAAAAAAGGTGCTTTGTACGGGGAACGACGCGGTTAGGTGGAGCTGATTGTGACAGGCACTGCTTTATAACTTCGTACCCGATGTTACCGGGGGTGGTCTTGGCTCATCGAGAACGAGATTAGGCTGAACCTTCGTGTCCGAAGTTTGACCTGGTCAAGAACCTGTGAAGGCAGGCAGATGAGTCAGCAAATAAGTCAAAGAATTGGAGGCCAGCCAGGCGCCACGCGTACGGTCAGGATGCAGTGCAGGAACCACGTGTTAACATCAGCCCCCCGCATTGTCAGGGCACGAATATTAATATGGGTCCTAGAATGCGAACCGTCGCGAGGGTGGACGCGCTGCCCAAGGCCTGCAAAGATAAGATGAGAGCGGCGCCTGCCGATTCGTATTCTTTTTCCTTCATTCTCTGAAGATTTTTCCTGCAAGAGAGAAGATTCGTTAGAGAGATGGCGGAGAAGGGGGAGTGGACCGCCCTGGCGAGCATTTCAAAGAAGAAGAGAGCAGGCGGGGCTCTGTCTGAGGCCTCCCCTCCGGAGAAGAAGAGGTCGGAGGTACTATCTAAAGAGTTGTCGCGGCCGAAGGTGCCGATTCACGCCGGGGCGTCTCCTGGTGAAGAAGTGGGAGTCCCGGCAGTCAAGGTCGCCGGTGTTCTGGCGCGAGTACTGGAGCCTGTGCAGGAGTCAGTGGGCACGGAGGCTGCTGAGGTGGTGGTTGTTTCTGACTCTCCTGTCAAACTGCTTCCAAAGACCAAGGAATTGAAGGAGGTGGCCTTGGTGAGTGAAACAGCCACAGATGAGAAGTTAGCGCCTGGGAAGGTTCTGCTCAAAGATGAAGAGGTTGAGCGGCTCCTTCCTAGGTTTGGGGTTCCTGGAGAGGGTGTAAAGAAATCTCCCCTGCTGGTTTGTGGTCCTTCTTCCCTTGATGTCCCAGTCCCTCCTCCTGAGAAGAAAAGGAAGCTCCTCCTTCCTTCTCTCCCTCTAGTGATCCCCCAAAATGATGAGGAGAAGGAAGAGAAGGGCAGGAAGGAGGAAGGGAATAAGATAGAGGAGAGGGCTAAGAAGAAGAAGGAAGCGCCCTCCCGGAGTGCTCTCGGAAGCGCCTCTGGTATTGAAGGGCTAGGAGGCAAGATGAAGGAAGTAATTAAGGAGAAGGGAAGGGTTTTCCCAGCTACCTCCAACGCAGCCTTTGGCGTTGAAGGGGCATAGAGCGTGCTGGGGGACAGGTTGTTTGAGATAAGGAGAGAGGAGGAGAAGATCCTGGGGAATACCTCCAAGGTTCTGGAGGTGGTGAGATCTATGAAGGATAAGGAGGAGAAGGGGACCTCCCATCTTCGGAGGATAAAGGAGTTGGAGGGCACAAAGCGCTCTCAGGATGATCACAGGGAGGAGCTAGGGAAGCTGTACAAACTGGAAGACAGGTTGGCTTCCCTAGCTCTGAACAATGCAGAATGGGCCAATAAAAGTGAGGCTGCGAGGGGAAAGCTACACCGCAGCCTGTCGGATGTGAATCAGGCTCATTCTATTCATGTCAAAGACCTCCAAAAGAGAATAAGGGAGTTAGATAATGAGAAGGAGGCTTTGAAGGTAACATTATCTTATTTATAAATAACATTATTATAATTATATAGGTAGCAATGTTATTACTTTTCTTAGCTTTGTTTATATAGACGCTAGTATAGAATCACTTCTTTACAGTGGTTGAAAATCGCAATAGAAATGCAAAATAATCGCTGCGTATTCAAATATCTTAGTAGCTAACAAACTTTTTATGACGGTTTAAAATCACCATAATAGATTTTCAACTATTTTATTAAGGCGGTTGAATTGTCTAATCGCCTTAATAAGAGCGCCGTAAACACTATACTTTATCCCGGTGAGAGCATTTATTGGTCATCATGTTCTGTTTAATGAAATAATTTCAGTCAACAATGTCTCCTTGAAAGGATGTGATTATTTCAGGATCAAATATTACATATATAAAATATAACTACATTAAGTTTACATTTATCATACTATACTGGCAAATAAATTATAGAACAAGTGCTTATCATTCGAGTTATTTAGAAGAAACAATCTAAACACATCGAATATCTAAAAAACATTCCAACTTAATAGAATCGTAAACTCGTAGAATGATCCAAATTCTCGACATTAAATGAAAGAGTAGTTCACATACTGAACACGATAAACATGATCAGAATGACATCTAGGCATTATTTCATTCATATTATCAGTTTAGTTTTAATTCTGAAAATTTTTTTTTTCGAAGAGTCAATTTTATATTGATCCAAGCAATGGTGCCTTCATCTACACCGACGTCACGAGTGCCAAGGTTATCTATAGCTTTGACATAATTTATGTATGTCAGTTCTGTCAAACTAAATTGCTACCAATTTAGATCAGCTAGCTATCGAGTTTTTGGTGTCTCAAATGACAGCGTAATGGGCAAGAGTAGGACCGTAGGAGATCGAGGGGAATAATGGTGGGTTCCAACAAGCATCACGGGCGTGCGCCTCTGCACAGTAGTGATGGTTTTCTTGCGCGATCAATCGATGGAAAAGGCAATCTTTGGTGATCGTGGGAACAAATCCGTATCGATAACTATATTTAGAGGAAGCAGGATTTTAAATGAAATATGTCATTTTATAAGTAGATGTTGAAAGGATCTGAACAAAAATAATGTGTTCTATATGTAATTTATTGAGGATTTGAATAAAGTGCATAATATTTAAAGAATCATACAACATGTATGTAAATCCCTTATATGTATTAATAGGATGTGCTATTTTCTTGCAAATTAAAAGAACTACTAACTTTAACAAAGGAATAAATAAACTCAAATATGCATTTATTTAAATTTTTGGGTAAATTACACTTAAGTCTTTGAGTTTAGAATTTATATTTTTAAATTTTTAATATTTGAGACCCTAATTTTTAAAAATTTACTATTTGAATCAGTTTTAAAATTTTTTATTATTTTTTTTAAATTATAATTATACTCTCCCCTCTCTCTGCTGTCAGCACAGAAAGAGAGATGAAAAATTAATAATAAAAAAATTCAAAAAAAACCCAAATGTTAAAATTTAAAAAATCAAGAACCTAAATATTAATTTTTTGAAAACGTGAATGTAAGTTTTATTATACCCTAAACCTAAAAACTCGAGTATAATTTATCTTAAATTTTTATATTTACCTAATAACTAGTTCTCAAATGTATGAAATAGACATAAACATCTACCCTTAATATTTTTTAATAATCAATTGACCAAAATATTGAAGCTCATTAGTCATTACTAATCAATTGAGAGATGATCACCTCTTGCTTGAATTTCTGCACATCAAAGAAGTTTTTAATACTATTCTTTCTATTTACAGTGTAGTGTCTACTCACTGTGATCTCTTCTCTATCGATCACCACCTCCTCCCTTTCTCTTATCCAACTTATAATCATAACAACTTTCCGAGCTTTTGCTATCTTCATCTATCTTGTTTGGAATGAGAGGAATGATAGATTATTTGGGAAATATGAAGATGTGCTGAAGGCCATTACCGAGTTGTTAGGGATATAAAATTGCAGGTTTGGACTTGCATTCAAGATTGGGATTCAAAAATGCTTGCACAATACTACATATTTGACATGACTAAGCTTTTCTCACCAAATGTTTATTTTGGAGTTCTTAAGGGATTGTTTCGTGTAGACAAGCTGCAATACTTGTACAACTATTTCATATAGCTGCAGTTTTCTTGAATTATGTTTGGTATGTTTAGATAGTTCTTTTGGTTATATTGCCTATCTATATGCTATGCATTTTTTGTCCATATGAAAGACAAACATGTGTGGGTGATGTCCATCTTGTTCATCTCATTGTAACAATTTCTGCACTCATTCACTTTAGACTAGCAATACTATTTTCCTTTACTCTTTATGGCTTTTCCCGTAAGGATTTTCACGTTAAATCCTAGTATTTATATCTTCTTCATCTTCTCTTTTACGATTTTACTTCTATGATCTTGCTATTATTGGTTTGCTATTTTTTTGCTATCTGAATCTACGATTTTATCAAAGTTTTAGATTAGCATAGTCTTCCACTACGATTGTACTACTCTTCAACATAAACTAGCATCGGAGCTAAGATAAAGGGGGAGCTTCAACAGCAGCCATAAAGTACAATATTAAGAAATAAGATGATATCTGGCAAGTAAAGATGAAGTCTAGTTGGATCAAGATAATGCTTTGCTTGGCAGAGACTAGAAGCTTAACTTTCTCTATATTAGTCAAAATGAGAGAGAAAGGACTGCAAGGCATTATCTCATATTTAGGTATAGCTGTCCAATAAAATCCTTGAAGATTGTTAGAAGGAGACAATGCAGTAACTTTGTGGCACAGATTGAAGTTATGTGCATAGCAAAGAGCTCGACAAATAAGCTTTTCCTCAACCAGCCCTAAACTCTCATCAATTGTCCAAATGCAGTAGCATTAAAGCTCATTTGGATTAGTTAAAATCATAGTGATGGATCAAGAGATGATCAAGAGAAGTATGAGAATGAAGAATTGGCTCTACTTTACTTTGTTAGTTTCCTCCTTCCTACAAGAAATTTTGAGACTCCATGCTCCACAGAAGGGAGTACATTTTCATGGAAGATGTATTCCGAGTACTGTTGTTGAATATTATGTTGGAATCAGAAGTTAGTTCTTTGACTAACGAAACTCAAGTTGAATCAAAGGTAGGAAATCGAAAAGAGATCCAAAGAAGCAGAGGTAACCAAAGCACTATAACCTACATAAATTGTTGTTGCTGCTGCATGGGAAAGAGTCATGTTGTTTTTGCCTGAGCTTTGTGAGTATAATGAAAGGAAAGAACAGAATAAAACCAACTTACCCAAAAGCTTTAAAAAAAAACCACGATTTCATTAGTGAAAAAGAATTCATAAAAGAACTTAATTAGTATAAGTCTAATAGTTAATCATACCCTCAAAAAGGCCAGGGTTCTAATTTCATCCAAAATGTTACAGATGTGGAAGAAATGAACAGAATAAAACAAACTTAACCAAGAAAAACATGATTTCATTACTGAATAAGAATCCACAAAACGACTTAATTATTATAAATCTACTAGTTACTCATACCGTTAAAGAGACCTTGAGTTCTAATTTCATCCAAAATTTTACAGATGTGAAAAATACAGAAATGAACTGATCAAGCTTAAGGATAATCCTCCATTTCAACTAAAGAAAACTCACATTTTAATTTCAGATTAGTCAAACCATGAATTAGGGCATCTTTATATATATATATATATAGAATAGTAATTCAAATCCAACTTTATAAGGAGTTCTGTTAATGATTTCTGTGAAGAATCATCCAGAAGTAGCTAAGACTGGGATAATCCTATATTGAGCTAGTATACAGAAGGCTTTTCAAAATCTATCCTAAATGGATGATAAGGGTTGAAATATCTTGAATCCTAATTGGTCTTATGTTCCCATTCAACTACACAATGGTCCCAATCCTAGACTTTTGTGCAGTATGCTGAAGTTTGGGGTCTAAGGGCAACAACCTAGCTGCAGAATTATGTTATCTGATTCATAGTATTATATAATTTCTGTATGGGTATTGGGTACCTGCTCAAAATATTACATAAATACAGAGTGGAACAGAGCTAGGATATGATTTTATCTGAATTCACATAGCTGTCTGCCTGCCTCTCCCTCATAATTCTGATTGTATTCATCATAGTGCATTTCTTGGCCTGCAGTATCCAAAGACGTAGCCCTAATTTTTTTCGTCTGTGGGTTGATCTCCAGTTCATCAATTTCATAGTAATACTGAAAATAATAATGTAGCATAACATACTAATAAGCTAATAACCAAATCATTATAGTTATTCATGGCATTCCACCAATGTGTAGACAAGGGAGCGGAGCTCTAATGCCAGATACATACTCAAAACCAGATATGTGATGGTGAGAAATGAATAATTTGTAACTCAATAGTGTTAAATGATATAAAAATGCCTATAAAAGACTTCACCTACATTACAACAACAGCTTCATAATCAAAAGAACATTGAAAATTCACTAGTATTGAGGTTTAGGATTTAAATAGAGTTTAGTATTCTACTATGAGTAACCAACAGGAATATTACACTAACAATAAAACAGGAAACCATTAGCATAACAAGAAAAATATTAAAGAAATCATCATACAACACTGAGAACACAATTAAACAACACAACGCTAGCATCTTCAACAAATAATGGTAAAAATACACATATACGAAATATCACCAAGATGCTAACATCTCCTAATTTCTTATAACCAGAGTTTTAGTTTTGTGGTAATGAAGTTTATGTTATCTTGTATCAGTAAACAATAAGGTTTCAATGTTTAACATTCAAATAATGTATTTGTACATGTTAGTATGTAATTCCCTAAAAGAATATATGCTCTTCAACAAAGAGGATCAAATTTTCTAAGGCAGAACTAGAACAAGTCAAACCTTGCATTCAGATTTGCGAATGAGAAGGTCGAAACTGGAGATCATCACAATCAAGCAAAACTACATCAGCGTTTGCTGAAACCTTTGGTAAGAGAGACAATTTCATGCAGAGATGTCGCAGCATATTGTCGGCAACAAGGCTATCTCCGGAATCCAGTTGAGAAGAAATCACAACCAAATGCTCCAGGTTACAGGCTTTTGCCAAAAAGAACCCTGCAAGCAGAGTTTCATTCTGATGCCCTTTGAAACCATTCATCTTCACAATCTTCAAATGATCAAAACCACCATCTGGTGGATCTTCCTTGGGCACTTCCAAGTAAGACTTGATACTTGGATCGCATGCATTCATCGGAAGCTACAAAATTCAATCTTCGATCAATAGAAGCTCAATTAAAATCATCCCGAACTCAATCTGAATGCAAGTCTAATCCAATCAATCCACTAACCTCTATGAAAAGCTTCTCCAATTTAGGAGAAGGACAGAGCTTGAAAAAGGAATAGATGTCAGAAAGATTGCTATCTGCCATCACCAACATCAGCAGCTGGAGCTCCAACAGGCTCGGCAGCCACCGGAATCCCCCTTTTGCACGAGAACCCAAAGCAGCAATGTACTGAAACCCAACAAATATTCAATCTTTATCCAAAATCACCATCAACTGAATCAAAATGATAAACCATTACCTCAAGAGATAAGCTGCAGAGAGTGAGAACCTTCAGATTGGCTAACTCTACCAATGGCTTCACCCAATCACCCCGGGGCATCGCCGGAACGGCTCCGCCACTGCTAATGTAGACATCCTCCAAAGTCGGAGAACTTTCAATGTCAAAATTCTTAAGGAGAGCGCCGCAGAAGTGGAAGGAGCGAAGCCCTAAGACGGAGACGGAGATCTCGCTCGCTTTCCGGCAGTCCGCGACGGTGAGCCTCGTCAGCCTGAGTGCTGAACTGGGGACGACGACCTTCTTCAAGTCCGGGCAACGGCGGATTGACAACGACCGAAGAAGAGGGCAGCTAACCAAGATCCGGCGAAGGGAAGCATAACTGAGGTAAATATCGCAGAGATTAAGGATTTCCAGCGAGTAAGCGAGTTTCTTGAAGGAAGGATAGGTGAGGTGGAATCCGCGGAGCGTGAGACGGGTGAGCGTGGGGCTCTCGCAGGTGAAGTCGAGGATGGGGGCCGCCGCCGCGGTAGCTCGAGCCCGCCGGCGGCGGGAGGTGCCAGCTGAATCGGAAGAATGGGTCGGCGGGGAGAGGTCGAGGTGAAGGTCGGAGACAGAGCAGGCGGCGGCGTAGTCAAGCCATCGCTTGAGGTCGGGGATGTGGGGGGAAGAAGGGGAGAAGAGGATTTGGAGAGAGTCAAGGCGGAGGCAGCCTCGGCGACGGATGAAGTCATCGACGGCGGCCACGAAGTCGCTGTGAGGGAGGGAGAGAGGTAGGGAGATGTCGAGTAGGGAGGGCTGCGGCCAACGGATGCGCCAGAGGCCGCGCCAGCGGGAGGACAGAGCACCGGTGCGGATGGCAAACTTGAGGGGAAGTAGTGAGAGGATGTGGAGTCGGAGTACGTCCGGCAGCTCCGTCAGCCGGTCGATGTCTCCTCCGGCAGCTGGGGAGAGGGTGAGAAACGGGTCGATGGCAGAAGATGAGGAGTCGGCGGAATCTCTCCGCCTCCTTTTGCTCCTCATCCCTTCCGGCCGAAGGAAAGCCAAAGTTCGAACTTTATGCAGCGCACGCCGGAGGGAGAGATGGGGATAGCGGTGAGCCTTGGTCCCTTGGAAGGAAGAGAAGGAAGGAGTGGGTGACTTCAACGAGATGGTTGGGAATTTGGGTAAGCATTATATGGACAAAGAATAGCAGTATGGCATGAATCTTCCTCCAGCCATAAGCTAATGGGTGCCTAGTGGAACTTTTTAACGTAAATTACATCTGAGGCCCCGAGGTAGTTATCACTCTCAATGAGACCACAGCTTATAAATTATTTTATATTAAGATCTCTTAGGCCTGTTTGGCAATGAGCTAAAAATCATGACTAAAATTATCAATAATTAAAATCTTAAATTTATTTTAAAAAAACTTAAAAAATTATTTTATATTTCATCTCACACAAATTTCAACATTAAACAATCACTTTATTTCACATCAAACACAATTTTCAATAAATCAATCAACTTTACTTTACATCCTACACAATTTTTAATATAATCAACTTACTTTATTTCACATCATATATATTTTTCAAAAATAACTAAAAATTCCAATCAAAATTTTTTTTTTTCTTATTACCAAACAGAGCCTTAAGTTTATAATCCATTACAAGAAATTTACATCTGTCACCTTAAAAAAAAAAATTTACAGGTCGTAAGTCAAATATTTACAAGTGACACCCTCTAAGTCAAATATTTATAAACGATACCCCCAAACAGAAGTTAAAGTGGGGGTGCAAATAAAGGATGTCGTCTATAAATATTGAACTTATAGAGTGCTACCTATAAATATTTAATTTAAGAAGTGCTGCCTGTAAATAAAGCTTCTTTGAAGAGGATAGTGTAAATTTTTCTTCAATTTATTTCCCATGATAATGGCATTCATGAGCTTATTGCCGATTTACAAAATATGTGTACTTTCACACTATTTAAAACTTAAAATTTAGTTATGCTCATTTTTTTCTAATTTGAATTCGTGAGCATGTACATCCAAAATATTTAAATTACGATTGAAGTATTTAATCCTACTTGCACAATGTTTAGTATAGGCAATACGTGAAATGGAAGATGGAAGCAATCCAATTGCTAGCGGTGACGTCAATGGCATCAATAGGAAGCAACATTGCGCAAACTAATAAAGCACACATAATAGAGTGGAAGACATCGAGCAATGTTAGTGGTGTAATAGAAGGGACAACATGTAAAAAAATAGTGGTATTAGTGGATCAATCAAACTGGTAATGGGTTAAGATTTTATTTGATTTGTCAAAACTAAATCACAAGTTAGAGATAACCTGTAAACACTTTTATGGGTGATCACCCTATTTTGATCTTTCTAGGTAATCAACAAAAAATCAATTGTGCTTATGCATGTTACATGTATTGTAGCCCTCTATCCTAGTCATGTTCTTCGAGTAATCAATAAATTGAGATATCCAACATGATTCTTCAACTCTGTGTCAACCCACTACTTATCACATCACATTTCTCTTATTAATTGCTTGCTAACTCTACAATAAACTTCCTATAAATTTTTTTTTAAAATAAAAGCTCTACAACAAACCTTATCAGGTGCAGCCAATACCATCATCTTGTTTACTATTAACTTAAAAAGACACATGGCAATATCTTTGAAACTCAGTCATAGCCTATGATGCTATAAAGTAAAAAGCACATTAAATACAAAAGGAATGATCCTCAGCAAGGATGGTAAAAAAATAGTGTAAGAAGGATATTCCCCTTCCCGTGTGATGTTACTAAAGCAACAAAAGAAGGCTATATAATCAGCTGTTTTATTGGCAACTCTATGTATGTGTAATCTTATAACCTTTGAGGAAACAAAAAATATCAAAAATATTAAAGAGGGGATTGCCATGAGTAGTATCTCCTTTGGCTGTCCTGAATATGTCTACAATCATTAGCGATGAATCTCCCTCTAACTAAATCTTATTGAATGTGTCTACCCACTCTCAAGCAGCTCTTACTATTTCCATAGCTCCTATCATCTCTGTCGAGTAAACAGTGGCATAAGTGTGGAGTTTAATCCTTATGGCTTTGAGAAGGGTTTTGTAATGATCTCTAATTATCTCATCTATGCCTGTTAGGCCATTTGGTCTTATAGAGCCATCAAAATTGACCTTGATTTAATTTAGAGTAGAGGATCCTACTAAGAAAAGGAAGGGTTAGCTTAGCCATTAAGGTTAACGGGATCCTAGTTCTCTAAATTATGCTAAGATCTCATAAGCTATGGTTGATCGAACTAGTGTTGTTATAACTCTAGGCATTAGGAAGTGTTCTCCGTGAACTCTTTTGTTGTGTGCCCTCCAAATGTGATACCAAGCTGCAGTGAGTCCTAAGGCTTGAAGGGCTTTTGGGTTTCTTAAGACCTGTGATTTCAAATTCTACATCCAAGACTGCAAGGTGGACTCTAATCGAGTGGGGTGTTGAGAGAGAATTGTCAGAACTGTGATTAAGGGTCTAATATCTTTAGATTCACTACCCTTATCAGGTGCTGGGAGAGCTAGGTTGGCCTTTGATATCCTTCATAAGATTATTCCCAACAAAAGATAAAAGAGAAGAATAAGGTGGATTAGTGGTGATAGATGTTCTGAGCCTTCTCTCAAGTCTGGCTCTACCTCCTAGACTTGAGGATTGACTAATATGGGCAGAGTGCTCATCAACAGTCTTCTTTTGCATCGGGGAGTGCCCTCTAGTAGTAGCCTATGATTTGAAGGAAATACAATAGTGTTCCTACTAGTAGAGATAGTATAACTGGAGTTTATTGTGCTTCTTGAACTGGATGGCTCGAAAATGCCAACATGAACTTGGATAGCATTATAGTTAGATGGGTATTGCCAAGCATAAGTAGTTTTCCTCTTTTCTACTTCTACGGCTTGCAGGTTTGTCTTTAACTGCAGTCTCGATAGTTGAAGTATCCCCTTAGAGGCTTCAAGAACAGTCTCACTGCATTAGAGAATAATGTGCTGCAAGTTTTTTTCATCAGAACAACCACATGGGCACCTTACAATAGCTTGAAGACCTCTTCTGTGATGCCATGCGAACATTGGTGGAGCATTAAAACAACATTTCAAAGGAAAATTTGAATAATGTGGTTGAGTTTTGAGTTTTCAAACCCACCAAAAGGGTGATTCATTATCTCTGAAATGTTCCCTATATAGGGCAGCAGAGGGAGCCTTGGCAGTGTTAATTTCTAGCCAAACAAGTTCGTCCCTCGCCCTTCTTTCTTTTTGAGACAGCTGGGTGATCCTCCAAACCATCTTTGAACCAAAAAATTATTTCAGTTTAGTTCGATTTTAATTGCTATTCTCCTCTAAGAAGTCTCGTACAAAGTTAAAGAATAGAAGTAAAGTATTAACAAAGCTTAACCATTTATTGAGAGAAATGGGATCAACCCACCTCAATCTTTAATGCCATCACTTCTTTCAACTATAACTAACTAGATGATGACTTCTTTAAATCCACTTGACGCAATAACAATAAAGATTTCGACAAGACGATTCTGAACAATTCTTCATCTACTTGATGATTGTTCACCCACATATTGTTTGCAGCTTTTCAAATACGTAACGATAGAAGAGTACGGATATTCATATTTAAATCACTTAAATTGATCTTTCACATCTCTTACTTCAATTGGTACCAAAATTTTATACTCATGAAAGCATATTACATCTTGTTGGTATCAAAATTTTTTCCTTCTAATATTTTTCAATGAGGGTGTTTGATTAAATAAAATTCTGATGTTATATCCTATTATTTAGAAAAAAATAATTATTTAATTTAATAATATGTATAAATAATATTATAAAAAATATAAAATTATTACTCAAAAAATCATTGTACCAACTGCCCTCATTAGTTTTCTTTTGGCTTCTCTCCATATATAAATATATAAATATATATAAATATATATAAATATATATAAATATATATGTATATATGCAAGTGTGCACGCTTGCATTTGGGAGATTTATAGATGACCAAGAGAAAAAAATAATAATAATAAAGATATCCTTAAAATTTGAAAAGGAAGAAAAAATTTAAATCCCCATGATATTTATTTTTTTAATTAATGCTATAAAAATCGAATAAAATTAAAAACTTGCCTATTATTCAATTTATGATTAGGTCAATCAGATGAATCAATCAAAATATGACTACTTGTTTAAAATTTCAAAAAAATAATATTTTCTCTACCAAAAATATAGTGAACACAGTAACAAATTTATTTTTTATATTAATTTATTAATATTATGACATGGTAAATATCTTAGAGATAGAACAATTCATTATTTATGGCTTGATCAAATTAATATGATACGTAATGTGATTTTAAAATCGAGCTGAACCGAATAACATCGGCTCAAAAGTTGAATGTTTCTATTTTGAGCTAGCTCAGCTTGTTATTAAGTCAAATTCGAGTTAGCTCAAAGTTCAACATCATTATTAAAATTTTATTTTAATTCCAAGCTTTACATTATCATTAATAAAAATTATGTTTGTATTATGATAACTTTCTCCCCTCGCAGGCTAAATTTTATATATTTTTAAAATTTTTATATAAAATTATAATTAAAAATTCTCAAGGCCAGTTAGAACATGCATCACCTATAATGAAACTAATAAACTGTTGAGTTTTTTTTTTATTTTTTATTTTATAAAATAAACTGTTGAGTTAAGAACTATATAAAATTTAATTACTATTGTAATAAGAACTAATTCAATCTTGAGTTAATTTAATTCAATCTCATGTAACTCGACATGTGTTCAAACAAAAAAAACCAAGCTAAAAATAATAATTTTTATTTCAAATGATTTAATTTTAATTTAATCTAAAATTTAATTTAACTCAGTATACTATTTTCACTAGGGGTATTAAAAATATCTGAAACTCAAAATTTGCTCAAAACTCGTTCAATTTTTGAATTGACTCGAAATTGATTCAAAAATTTTGAGTCAAATTATGAGCTAAGGACTTTAGCTCGTAGTTTATTTCGAGCTGATTTCGAATTAGCCTTAGCTCTCTCAAAACATGATTCAATTTGATTCGAAATTATATATATATATATATATAAAGTCATTATATATGAAATGGCTAATGATTTAGTGATAGAGTGGAGGAGATTTAAGATTTATTTTTTTTAAAGTTGAATTAAATCCACTTAAACACATATTATTTCTACATTTTTTTATAATTACGAGCTGATTCGAATTATAATTTGAGGCGGCTCAAATCGAGTTATTTCGAGCTGAGCCGGCTCAAATTATATTCTATTTTAATTTCGAACTGATTTCAAGCTAAATAACACTCGAAATTTTTAATTTTGAGTTACTTTGACTCGCTAAAAATCGGTCCAGTAATTGCCCTAATTTTCACCTCAGTTAACCGAGCAGATTCAGCCGAATGGTCTTACATTAATGTGCGTGGCAGTGGTTACGCCGGCCCTCTTAAATTTTCGGTAATAAATTATTAAAAAATTTATATTTATCAAATATTTATAAATAATATTTTTTATTTTAAATATAAATTTATATGTAGCGCTCACATATTAATTTTTATTTGCCATATATTATTTTAATTCAACTAAAATTAATATATATATAACTAAAATTATATTTTTTTATTTATTTAAGCATAGATTGCATGTATAATCTACCTTTCATTCACGATCAACACTTTTCAACTCTATTTTTTTTTAAAATTTTTTATTTTATTTATTATTTATTTTTAAAATCTCAATTTTTTTTTTCATAACTTCACTATTATAAATTTTTTTGAAACAAATTAAATGTAATTTTTATTATATATATTAACCTTAATTATATTAAAAAAATAATAAATATAAAATATCGTAAAAGTATTGCATGTAAATGTATATTTAAAATAGAAAATATCAATTATAAGTATTTGAATTAGAGTGTCAGTTTATAAATATTTAATTTATGAGATACTGTTTGTAAATTTTTTTTTTATGACAGATATAAATTTCTCATTATTATTTTTAAAATATAAAATTAACAATGATAATAACATATTTACTTATAAAATATAACATATTATTTTTTTTTCCTGTGGACGTATGCTGACAAGTCTACGTTATAGGGCCATAGGCCATCTTCTCCGATTATTTTCTTTATATTTTTTAATATTAAGACAAATATTTAACATAATAAAATTTGTCAATTCTCTAAGTAAATTTGTTATCAAGTTAATAAATATTTGATCCAGTTGATAAAATATTTTTTACTATATTTTTTATTTAATAAACTATTAAAATTGATTTTAATTTTAGATGGGAGCATTCAATTAGTAAAAATATAACGAATTCAAGCCGAAAAAATATTCAAAGATTATTTTAATAAATAAAAATTAAGAATTTTTTTAAAATAGTTTAAAATAAAAATGCTAATTTTAAATCCTATAATAATGATTATTTATAAATGAAGAAGTATTTTGATTATTATTTGTATAATATACACTAGGATATGCCTCATATTGTATTTAAATATAATCCTAAGTCAAATGCAAAAAATTTGAAATTATTATTTATAATATATTTTAATGCATTTAATTTCATATTCACATCACGAGATGATATTTTATTTTGGTCGAGGGCTAGGACCGTAAATAAATTAAGTTTAAACGACTCGATACTCAACTTGATAATAACTCGTTTGTATTCATCAAACATAATAAAAAAAATTAAATGCTTCACTAATAAGTGAATTAGCATTAAATATAATTTTGTTTAGTGACCGATTTATATAATGTTTATGAACAAACGTGTTTAAAGCTTGATAAGCAGTTATTTTATAAGTTTAATTTAAAGCCTATTTAGAGCTAAAGTGGATGCGTTTGATTAATTATTTAATATTTATTTTAAAAGTAGACTTTTTAGAGTTTAAATATTAATTTAATAACTAATATTTTAATATATATATATATATATATAGTCTAAAAATGAAATTATTTATTGAATTTTATATGTGCTGGTTTAGATGGTTCAATAGCTGACGATATAAAACTAGAAAATAAGTTTGATAAAAGACTCGATAATTTGTTTATGAGCGAGTTTGAGTTCATTTATTTATTCATTCTAGACTTATTTAGAAATAAACTTGAACATGAACTTGCCTAAGCTCAGTTCGACTAGTTGATCAAAATTTGAGCTTCGAATTGCATCGAGTTCATTCAAATTTGAGTTGCCTATTCCGGCCACTACCTTTCCTCTTCATCTCAATATTTTAATATCTAGGAAGGACTGAATTTTTAATTTTAAGAATTTTAAATCACAAACAAATTTAACTGAATTTATGAAATTTGCTTTAAAATTTTTTAACTTTCCAATTTTTAATTTTTTTAAGAGATAATTAACTACATACCATACAATTTAGTTTTATTTATGCCTTACTCATCCATTCTTAATTAATTATACTATGCACACTCAAAATATTATAAAATTTTACATACACACATTTGAGTTAAAACTTAATCAAAATCTATTTAAAAAAAAAACATTCTATCAGTAAATCATTAAAATTATATTTTTTATTCTTAATATTATATATTTTTCTCTTCCTCAATACCACACTAAAGTGCTGATTTGTCCTAAAATCAATTCACATCATAGATATTTTCTTCCTTTGCCGCCACCTAAACATTAAGGTTTTAAGATTTTCGCTCAAAATATATTTAAACATCCTTAAAATAATATGATGAACGGCTCAGATTTTTTATAATTTAATTATAATTAGGTTATTAAAAAATTATGATTATTCATTATAATAGAAATAAATTAAAATGTGTGTATGTAAGATTTTATAATGTTTTGAGTGTGCATAGCGTAATTAACTAAGAATGGATGGGTAAGGTATAAGCATAAATAAAACTAAATTGTGTGGCATGTACGTAATTATTCCTTTATTTAAACCTCTCTCTTGTCGGGCAATCGTCGGTGATAACGCCTTTATCAATAACTACAAAGAGAGCGAGTATATTATGCTCGTGATCGAAAAGAATATAAAGTAATTGCGAAGTAATATTCCAATGAAAGAGAATAACTACAAAGATGAATTATCTCAAATTAAAAGATTGACAGTAATTTTGAATCATATTAGTTAGAATATTAAGGTAATTTTTGAGGGATAAAATAAATTCGTAAAGAGCAATAGTCAGTAAACTTTTACGTCCAGTGAGAGAAGCACAAATATAATTTTTGATATGATATTTATATTTTAAAATATGTATAAATTTTACAGTTTTTAATTTATTTTAAAATTCTGATAAAATATGATATAAAATTAATATTAATATTAAAATTTATGTATGATTTAAAATATTTTTAATTTAATAATGTGATAAATTTAATGTGGGCTAACAAACGGAAGTTCTTGGCATAAAAATTCTCCCTATATAAAGCATGAAATTATGGATTTCCTAGAAAAAGCTATAAAAAAAATGTTCTTTAAAGTTTTAATTTAATTAGAGCCAAGACACCAGCATGTATTTAAATTTCTATATTTTGATTTAATATTATTATATTTTAGATTAAAATATAATAATTTAAAATAATTTATCCTTGACTTATGTTATCGAATCGTATTCTCTTACTTTTTTTGTCACCTTTAGACTTCCCTTAATTCTCGTCGTTAATGCGTTCATTGACAAAGTTAATATTATAAGCTCTGTTTGGCACAAGGATCAAAATCAGTACTAAAATAGTATTAATTTAAATAATAATAATAATAATACTAAATGATTAAATTTTTATTATATTTTACATAAATTTTAATATAAAAAATATTATTTTATTTTACATACTCAATTATTTTTAATAAAATTATTAATTTTATTTACATTTTAAATTAAAATATTTTAATTTTTTATTTTGATAAAATAAAGTTGATAATTTTATTAAAAATAATTAAATTCATGAAACAAAATAATATTATTTATATTAAAATTTATTTATTATTATTATTATTTTTTAAACTAATATTATTTTAATTCTAATTTTGATTCTCTCACTAATTTGGACCACAAATATCCGTAATATTAACTAAATACATTACCAAATTAAACCATAATATCATGTAAACATTAAAACCTAAAATTATTAATTTATTAATTAATTTTTGGGACTTGATTCATTGTAAAGTTAACAACCAGAAATATTTAACACAGATATTTGTTTTTGGATTTTGATAAGATGATAGCAGATAGGGGCGGCTTCGAGTTGATTTAGAGCGAGTCGAGCTTAACTTGAAATTGAATTTTTCTATTTCGAGTCTAGTTCTGTTCGAGTCTACTAAAATTCCTTCGATTTTGAGTTGAATCGAATTTAATTATAACCTGCATTCTTCTATAAAAATATATATTATTCATATTAAATATATTAAAATATAATAATATAATTTTTTTAAAAAAAATTGTATGCCTATATTTTTTATATAATCTTTTTAATGTAAAATATTAAATCAAATTTATATATAGATATATCTCAATTATATTTTAAAAAAAATTCCAAATATATCTATATATTTATATACATATCGAGTTGACGAGTTGAATCGATTTCATTTCGACCGAGTTAATTTCGAGTCAGATGAAAATCGAGCAAAATACAAGTGATTTTTGAGCGAAATGCAAGTCTACCAAAGCAAAATAATTTATAAATGTCGTAATCGAAGCTGAAGTAACATCAATTTAACTAAAAAACAAATTGGAAAAGACAATTATATCTGTCCCATTTGAGCCACCAAATTTGAACTCATGAAATGCACTTAAAAACAAATTAATATTTGTTTTTATTAAGTTTATATATAATAATTCATCTAAAAAATTTACATCTAGTGTGTCTCGAAGAAGTAAATACGTGTGCACATAGTGCTGTAAATGAATCAAGTTGAACTGATTAGCGGTCTGTTCAAATTTATATTCGTTTACTGAAATCGAGCATAAAAGCATATTTGGGATTGATTCACAAACACGTTTACTAATATGTTTACGAATATGTTCATATATATATATATATTTGAGTTTACGAACACGAAAATTATAAACAAACTCTTATATGTTAAAGATATTAATGCATTCATAAACATATATGCTCATCACTGTGATTCATAATTTTTTTTTCTTATTAATAAATAAGATATAGTAGAATCTCTAAAAAAGCATTATATCAAACTTTATAATCGAGTATATTTATAAGCGTATTCTAATTGTATGTTAGTCGCAAACGACTTTTGCCATGTTCACCATTATCTCTCTTTCGCTTATAAATAAGGTTATGTCTTCTCCTTATTCAACTGGACTTAATTGAATTTCATCTGCCAAAAAGTCTACTATAATAGCTCTTTCTCTTCTTTTCTTTCTTCTTTGTACTAAGAGAAGGAGTCCTGCAGTCGTTCTTACTAACCCCTCGCATTTTCTTGTATTTTTTTTAGTTGCACTTATTCTTTTTCTGTAGTCGTGCTCTTTTTCTATGATCTCTTATGCATGAGTTGAGATTCTCATATTTTAAGACAACCGTTCAGACGTTTACGCACTTTACGTACTAAAAATGAAATTAATCAAAAATAGGAGCACTCTGGTTAATTTGTTCATTTGTAAGTAATACATCATAAATGGAAATATAAATTTAAAACTAAACTTAAAAATTTGATTGAAATGATTAAAAATAGGAGCTTTGTGTAAAAATGAGTCAGATCATGACGTGAGTTGCCGGCTGTTTTGCCCATTTAAATTCAATAATATTGAAAGCCATTTAAGTATAACTTACATTAATAAAATTAAAAGAACCTAACCTTAATGTAACATTTCTTAATATAAAAAAAAAAGTTAATAACTGAAAGATTCGTATAGTTAATTATAACTACTATTTAATTTATAATTTTAAATAACTTGTTGAACGGTACTTACAATTTAACTAATATTATAAAGAAGATTTCTCTGTTGTTAATTTTAATAAATTTTTTAATTTTATTTTTAACTCTTATTCAAATATTTAAATTTATATATATTATTTAAAATTCAATATTATTATTTTCCTCGCTGGTGTCGCTGCTGCATCACCATTGCACCCTTGTTGCCATTACCACCTTGATCCTGTATAGAGAGAGGGGAAGGGGGCGCACAGCCCGCCACCCCCTGCTACTTCCCTTAGCATAGGTGCATGAGAGAGAGAGGGGGGCAGCTACGGGAAATATAGAGAGGAAAGAGGGTAAAGAAAAAATTAAAATTTTTAAAATTTTAAAATAAAATATTCTTTAAATACTGACGAAAATCATGAAATTAAATTTGTTATATAATAATTATAACTTAGAGGAATCTTTATTATTATAAAAATTTTAAAATAGAGATCAATCGATAAGTTTTTAAAAAAATGAGTCAAATGATAATTATGAGTTAACTATAAGACTCTTTTAATAATTAAACCTAAAAAAATGAATAATAGTATGGAAGCAAATAAAATTAATTTCCAAATGGATGAAACATTAGTATATGTTTGTTATCTTAAATCAAATTGTGTGATCTTATATGATAGCTAAGTTAGTATTGAAAATATTGAGTAGTAATAAACTATTTATGTTCATAGTTAATTCATTAAACATTTTGCAAGTAACTGTTATTGGTTATAACAAAGCAACTTGTGTGGCTCGGGTAGCTAATAGCCTATTCGCTGAACTCGACAAACCAACACGATCAACATCTTTTATAAAAATTATTGAATACGAACTCGGCAAGCTTGAACAATGATTCATAATTTTATTTTCAACAACATTTTATAAAATAATCTATTTTAGAGGTCTATGAAATTAAGAGATAATATTATGCAAGTTTATAACTTTAAAAATCTTTTATTTTGATTCTTGGGTCTTGAAAACTCACCTTACATAACTTTTCGATTAGGTCCATTTTAATGAATTGTGTCAGTAGTTCTCGGTCACTCCTTAAATGAACTATATAATTAATTTAATTTTTTAGATATAAAAGTATGCAGGGTGGTCACGAGTGCTAATGTTGCACTTAGGGTTGCTCTGGCGTGCTTAAACCTCACGGGTTGATAATCCTTTGAAGTACAGCTTAAGTAATTTAGGGGTTTCAAAATATAGAAATTTTGATGGAGAGAGAGAGAGGGGAGAGGAGGAGAAAAACCTTCGAGCACAATAAGTCTTAGAAGTTTTTTTTTCTCATTCTTAGATGAAATCAAGTATAAAGGGGGTCTTCTGTTTATAGGAGATGAATACAAATAAAATAAAATTTTAGAAAAGAAAGAACAAGTTTTTTTCAAAATAAAGTACATTAAAGGAAATGAAACTTTAATTATTGGTAGGTGGGGGAAAGAAAATTCAACCTTAATAGGTATAATGAAGAAAATATAAAGTTAGTAGATAAGATGAAATGATCTTTACCTATTACCCTTCATTTCTATTTAGTTTGGTTTGAATCGAGTCAAACTCATCTTGTTAATATTCTTTTCTTCTTTGTTATTTGATCTCTTGATCAGGCGAGTAAGGGCCGCGGCCTACATGCAGGGTAGCCTAGGGGCATGACAACTTCGAGCAAACTGCTTTGAGAGGTAGTACCATACATGATTTGACTAACAATCTTATGAATTGTCCCCATTGTTTTTTGAGTTGGATGATTTTGGTAAGTCATTATTATGCAGTTTCTATGAGAAGTTAGTCTTCTCTGAGGACTTTGAGTGGTGCTCTACTTAGATCTTTTTTTTCGCTTGATGGTGATAATTTCTGCTACTACTATGCCTAAGTTTTGTGAAGGGAGAGTTTTAGCTCAATGGCTATAATGCAATGTGGTCCTACACTAAACTTTGAGAGAGTTGCAGCATCATTGAGTACCACGACTATGAGCAAAGCTTGGCACCCAAACTCAGTTGAGTAATCTTGTATAGGTTGGCTCTGATGTTAGCATTGTTCTTGCTATATTCTTAACAACATATTTACATATATTATAAGATGTAGCTTTTCTCACATAAGCATTTTAAACTACACTTAAAAGATATAGCTTAGTTGAGTAATCTTGTATAGGTTGGCTCTGATGTTAGCATTGTTCTTGTTATATTCTTAACAACATATTTACATATATTATGAGATATAGCTCTTCTCACATAAGCATTTTAAACTACACTTAAAAGTTTACATTCTCTATGTGAATAAAGTAGCTTTCTACCCAGTTAGCACAAGAAAATCTATCTTTAGTCAAGTGTATGACACTCGAGTGTAAGTGCCATTAGTGTTAAAATTGATAGTAATATTTTCCTTGTGAAAAAAGGGTAAAAGTTAATTTCATTGGATTATGAAATAATATAAATATTAAATAATATCAACAACTTGCACTTGGCAACTTAGAATATGGAACTAAATTTTCAAATAAGAGTTTTATAATTTAATCATTTTTAACATTCCAAAGTTGCTAATATTGAATAGTAGTATTCGATACATCTCTTGGAATAGAATTTTTTTTTGTAAGAATTTTTGGGAATAGATGGGTTCCATGAATTTGAACTACGATGAATATAATCATTAGATTCAAATCAACGCGTGCGACTATTCAAATAAGAATAGTTGCCTTGAAATATCTATAAAAAAGAGTTCTTGCAAGGAATTAACAACACTCGAATTCTTATTCTTCTATAACTAACGATACATTAAAGTTATTGCATAAGATATAATTTTTTTTTTGAAAAAAAGAATTATTGCCTTAATACACGAAAGTTGTAATGAAGAATTAGATCTTAATTTGATCAATAAAGATAACAACCTTTGACCAATAATTCTTTATAAAAGTATTTATCGAGTTCGGTTGACTGAATGATTGGCCAACCAATAGGAGACTTCCACAACAACACACGGTGGGCCCACTACTGATGCGGCAGTTGCCCAATGGTCGGCTATCTGCTTAATTAGCTGAGCTCAATAATTTTTCACGAAAGAGGGGCAGATCGAGTTTCACCTCAACCTAGAATGGTCCATTTTCTTTTACAAGGCAAGTATTGGATAAACTTTCTGATCAAAGATCTCTACCATGACTTCCATAGGGAGTTCAAGAAACTAAATATTACCATCAGCATTAATATTAATACTACATGCTCTGCATATAACCTTCTCTGTATTAATCAATTTATATGATAGTAAGTGGAAAGTATTTAGATGCAATGCAAGAAATTGGTATGTTTTAAAAAAAATTATCAAACTAAAAAAACTATGTTGAAATAGTCATTTAATAACTATTTTTGACAAAGTTTCAACTTTGGAGAAATTTTTTTGGGATAATTACCTACATGCCACACAATTTAGTTTTATTTATGTCTTACCGATCCATTCTTAGTTAATTGTGCTATGCACACTCAAAATATTACAAAATCTTACATACACATATTTGAGTTAAAACTTAATTAAAATCTATTTGAAAAAAAATTATTCTGTTAGTAAATCATTAAAATTATATTTTTACTTTTAATGGTTTATATTTTTTCTCTTCCTCAATACCACACTAAAGCGTTGATTTGTCTTAAAATCAATTCACGTCGCGAATGTCTCCTTCCTTTGCCGCTACCTAAACATTAAGATTTTAAGATTTTCACTCAAAATATATTTAAATATCTTTAAAATAATATGATGAACAGCCCAGATTTTTTGTAATTTAATTATAATTAAGTTATTAAAAAATTATGATTACTCATTATAATAGAAATAAGTTAAAATGTGTGTATGTAAGATTTTATAATATTTTGAGTGTGCATAGCGTAATTAACTAAGAATGGATGGGTAAGACATAAATAAAATTAAACTGTGTGGCATGTAGGTAATTATTCCAATTTTTTTTGTTGTTGATTGAATTTTTTTTGATTGTTTCCCTTATTAAATGTTTGAAAATTAAAAAAACAAAAATTTGGTAAAGTCAATTTCTACGCTTAAAAAATTATTATCAAGATATATAATAAAAATAAATATATTTTTTATTTGTAAATTTGTTTCACAAAAGTAAGTATTCTTGTTATTTTTTTGAATATTTAGTCCCTTCTCAGTCCTCACTAAATAGAAGATGACTTCAGAACATCTCTTTTATATATAAAGACTTTATTAAAATATTTAATTAATTTATAATTAAATATTAATATTTAATATTTCTGGATAGTATGATTGCCAAAAAAAAAATTCACATAATAGAGAAATATAACATGTGCTTAATTATTAGTTTAATTTTTTTTTTTTAAAAAAAAATTCTTTGTTTACTCTTGACTAAATATTGTGTATCATCTTATTAGTTGTTTTTACTTATAGACAAGTATTTCACAATATAAAATATATTACATCAAATTATTAAACTACAAATGCAACTCTATAATACTATATATAAATATAATTTATATATTTTCTTAACATTATAATATTAAATTATATTTTCGTCACTCTTAAAAAAAAAGTTATATATTTTTATAGTTCTATGTCATAATTGTCAATTAAAAATTACTTCACAGCTACTTCTCTTTTGCTAAATTTTTCTTCAAAAAGTTGAGATAAATATTTTTTTTTCCTTAAAACAGCTACTATTCTTGTTTTGCATGTCAGTTTTCATTTTTATAGAATAATTTATTATAATAATAACATAAAAGAAAATTAATAATGAGCAAAATTGCAAAGTTATGAAAAATAAAGGTCATCCAAACATTACTTATTTCAAAGAAAAATGTATAAAGTTTAATAAAAATACTTTAGTTTTTATATACAATCACATTTAAATTTTTGATTATATAGTATAATTATTTAGTAAAATAAAATTTGTATTATTACACTTATTTTTTTTTACTAATTTTGAATTAATCTAAATGTATTTTATTATTTTTATTAATAAAAAGTTCTGAAAAGTTATTAAAAAATATATATTTTTAAATATGTAAATTTGAACAAATATAATATTTTAGTGTTTTAAGCTAATATAAGTAAATATACATTTTTAAAATAAAATAAAATATATATTTTATGAAAAAAGGTTATAAATAAGAAATTAATCAAAATTTATGAAAATTGTAAAAATTATTGTTAACAATTATTAATTAATATAAATATAAAAGCAAATTTTAATTTTGAAAATCTTTAATTTAATTTAATTTTTCCTTTATACTTATTATTTTTTAAAATTATAACCGAAAATATTAATAAATAATAAAAAAAATTTAAGTAAAGATTAAGTTTTGTATAAATGCAGCGCCATACTTCTTTGAATATTTAATTAACTCAGCCAGGTGAATCAACTAAACTTTCTTATTTTTATAGAACAATTTCTATATGAGATTGAAGTTGGAAGAATTTTAAGAAAAAGGAATCATCCAGTGCTGCCTTCAAAGAATTCAAGAGTGAGTGATCAAAGAAGATAGCTTGTAGTGCAATACATTTTTGCCTTTAATAAAACCTATGAGATCTCAAGCCGAGTTGATCCAAATAATGAAAACAACGCGTAAGTTAACTAATCAATCTCGCCTCAATCCAAATCCAAAATAACTTCAATCGATCTTCAATCTTTAGGCTAACGTGAGCAGGAGACATTATTGTAGTAATGATAGCATGCCATTGTATTATTTGCAATGATTTACTATCATTAATATCATTGCACCCAAACTTTATGCATATAATGCAATGTCTCCTGTAGCCCATGGAAATTTGCTACTCTTTATCATGTTCATGGCCTTTTGCTCAAAGATAATGCAAATAAATAACAGTAAAATCTTATAAATTCTCTATAATTTATGTAAACTATCACATTTTTGTGCTTCTGATATGAAAAAAAATTTAAGAATGACAGTTATACATGTTAATTATAAGGTCGCATTTCTATCCCTCTTGTAAAATAACTATATTTCTTTCACATATTTACAATGAACTAATGAATCCCAGTCTCTCTCTGTCTCTCTCCTGGCCCCCAATCCCACCCCACAAGCATTCAGCCATGGGATTGAAACCCGAACAATCTAACGCACCAGCATGCACCCTTTGGTTCACTGCACAAGAAGGAAAGAGGGAATTAGATGCAGCGCACCACAAGAAGTTTTAACGTCCCAACTCATGATGCAAAGCTGCTTTCCTGCTCAAAGGACGTTGATCAAATCAGCTGATATCTATATCTTTATAGCCCTCTTCACCCACCATTTTTTTCTACTCTTATCTCTTTCAGACATCCGCGACCCTGCAGACTTGTGGACCACTGCCTTAGCACTTCGCAACCGAGTCTTATAATCCTTCTTCCAAGCATAGAATCGAACCTTCAGTTTGCGGAGCTCTTCCTCTGGGTTTAACTGGTGGATGAGTCGAGCATCATCCTCGAAAACCTGCCTTTGTTGCTCGAATTCTCTATTGAGATTCCCAATCAGGTTCTGAATACCGTTGGTATCCCCTACTGGCAAAGCAGCAGATGCCAGATGTTGTCTTGGTGGAGTGGCCTCTGGTGTGTGTGGATGGCTCGTAGTAGCATCTTTCGAGTCATAGATGTGATTAGTATGATTAACACGTGATGCATCAGGCTTTCCAAAAGGTTGAATTGTTCTTGACGTTGCTAGACTCATCTGCAAAAGAATTTACTTGTTCGTCAGCTATACGTAAAGCTTGCTAAAACTTTTATGGAGAATTACATACATATATCACTATTCCATATTAAGCATTCAAATCTTGCTATTTACAGGACATTAAAACAAGATAATTACCACAAATAAAACCTCATTAGCTTCAGTCAAAGATGCTAAGAATATTTTGTACCAACTTAATTTAATTTTTGTCTTAAATTGATTCATCATTATTTATGCAAATGTATTAATATTTATAAAGCATTACTTTTTGTAGTGATGATGCGTGCATGTAAAAATTTGGAAAATATTGGATAAATAACTAAATAAACAAATAAAGGGTTAGCATTTGGATTACTTTTATTTGTCCTTATGTGCATATAGGTCTCTTTTAGTCTTTAAATCAAGTAAATTAGTGGGCTAATTTAAGTAAATGTGAAAATGGATCCTTGTTATCTTACATAGCAAAACAGAAACCATTTTCATAGTTTTTTTGGCAATTAGTTGTCCGACGGTGCTCCTTACCCAACTTTGTTATACAAATAACTATTTTCATAGGAATTTTACTAAACGTTTGTTGTAAAAAAAAATTATCTGCACTTATACTCAAACCGGTAGATCAATCTGTTTAATTCGAAAACTAAAGTTATACATAAGGGTAAACAAGAAGGACCCAAATGCTATTTACCCATAGATAAATGATAAAATATTTTCAACATCTAGAACGGAAGTTAACTAAAGAGTTATTTTATAGTTAGTAAAATTTGATCTACATATGAAAACTACATGATGTTAGCATTAACCTACTATTCGCTTATTCATATATTATATTAAATAAGATATATTAGACCAACCATTTCCTTATATTGACATGCATGATGCCATTTGCACTCTCAAATCTCAATTAAGAGAACTCAGAGGAATTGAAATAAAAAATGAACATCTTTTGTACCTACTATTATTTCAGCCATTAACTACTACATGAGTTCCTTAGCAGCAGACTGATAAAAATCAATTTGTTTGGATCCTGCCAGAATTGTATTTGTTATATGCTAATATTTTCCAGAAAACCCCCCCTCCCTCCTGGTTTCATCTTCAATGCTGGCAACGGCTAACATGTTATCTTGTTTTAACCGATTTTATAAGATTCTTAATGAATTCATTTTGAAATTGTTTTTGTACTAAGGATGAGTTTGGTTTAATGTTATTGTGATGTAATGTTATGTAATTTTAAGAAATTTAGTGTTTACTTTGATGACATAATTAGATAACACTTTAAATTTTATTACTCTAAAATGACATTGCAATAACAGTAGATCGTGAAAAGAGCAAAAAGAAAAGTATAGCAGATGGCATGCGGCAGATTAATGAAGGTGCGATGAATCAAGTGAATGCATCTCTAAAATGCATTAAAAAAAAGGTTGAAAAAACAAATTTTGCCTTTTAATTTGTAAGACTGTTAAATAATGATCTCATCGCAATCAAAATTTACCTGCAAAGCCGCTGCTTGCATTTGCCACATCTCCTCCCTCAACTTCATCTTCATTTCGTTCTCCGAATACTTGATCTCAGACAATCGAAGTTTCTCTTCCAATGTAGCACACTCATCCACTTTTTGCCTCAGTGTGGCCTCTGCTTGCCAAGTTCGCTTTTGAAGCTCTGCCAAAGCCGAAGCATGCATCTGAAGATACTCCTTAGTGGTGCCCTGTATCGATTGGAAAGTCTGTTATAATTGAAGCTTGATAATTTGATATGCCTTGTGAAGCACATATACGATATAACGACTTGGATGCTATGATATGGTAAATCTAAAAAAATGAGATACAGATACCTTACGGTACAATAATAATATATGCATAAATTTGCACTTTTAATGAGTGAAAGCAAATAAGGGTAAAAATTCCTTGTTAATCAATCATAACAAGAATTTTAACAAGGGGATATATCTTTGCTATTAATCATATTTCATTTAGCAATGATGTGTAATACCTTGGGAGTTTACCTCAGAAGCCTGGATGGAATTACCCTAAAAAATTGATAAGCCACGTGGCATATCGTATATATATCAGTGGAACATCAAGGAGTATCTGTATGTTATAGACATACGTACAAGTATGTTAGGCATGAAACATTAGTGTTTCATAGGATACGATCGTATTTGTAACAACTTGCCTTTATAGATATTGTTTGCTTTGACCCGTGGGATGCAAGATTTAAAATACATTTACAGAACTATAAGAATGTTGACATATATCCTATACTTTGTCGATGTGGATTTATTTAAGGGTTATCACATCATGCCTTTTTTGAAGATTCAACATCTTTACTAAGATTTGGCCAATCATTTCCCCAAAAGTCAACACATAGTGGCTTTGATACCATAAATAACAGGTAACCTCTATAGAAGTTGTTCGCTTTGGCTAGTGCGCCACAGTGTTTTAAAACACAGTTATAGGATTTAAGGTATGTAAACATATAGTATCTCTTTTGTATTTTACTAATATAAGATTTTCCTAAGGATTTCAGAACGAAGTATCCTCACTGAGGATTGCCCCTCCATCGCCCAAGAGGTCACGCAGAATGACTCTGATATGATGCTGCTCGCCCTATAGATATTGTTTGCATTGTCCTGTGGGACAGTCACAAAATTCGAGTGCAGGATAATAAGCATGTTAATATATACCCAACATCTTTTCTATGCTTTGCCTACGTGAGATTAACTTAAGGGTTATCATAGTACTGGTCGATAGTTGTACCAACTTAGCTTTTACAATGATAAACAGAGAAAAAACTCAGCTTTTACAATCAGAGCACAGTTAGGCCATATAATCATCACTAGAAATATAAATGAAAGAATAAATTCATAATTTCAGCACGAGTTACCTGATCCCCTTCAAAATTTTTGTTAACCGTTCCATTCGTTTTGTCACTAGTGTTTTCCATTCTACTGCTTTTGAGAATCAAAAATCTTTTTCTAGACAAATAGCCACGGATGACTGCAAGATAAGAGAGAGGAGCAATCAAAAATCACTGAGACAAGCATGGCCGGAGAATGATCAGAAGCATAAGCCTTACATGACTGAAGAATGGTCACTCCTTGCTTAAGTTCTTGGACATGATGACGAGCACGCCGACCACGGTAGTGTTTCTGAACCCATACGATACTTTCTATAGTGTTCTTTCTGGCATTTTCCAGTGCTGCAATCTGGAGATCACCCAATAAAGGAAAAACAATAAGCTAATACACTCAGATCAAACATTTTTTGGACAAACAAAGGACCTTTTATGGACAAACAGAGGAAGTTCTATGCTTCTGGAAGTAGTACATGAATGAGCAAAAGTGTAGGGTCATTACATGAACAACGTACATGCTAACAAAAAAGGAAAAAACGAAAATAAGACAGAAAGGAACATAACTGACGTCAGCTATGCAAGTTGCTTGTACGTTTAGCATTGTTGATACATGTAGTTGTTGATGCGGGACGGAAAAAGGTACCAATGATAATTTATATTTTATATTCAGCAAAATTAATTGGCAAATTATTTTAATTAAGAGAAAAAATATTTTCTAGATAAGTTATATGATAAATAAGATTTTTGAATCCCGCAAATTAAGATATTTTAAAATTAAAATTAAATTGGATCGTATGATAAATAAGAATTTATCAATTTAGATTAGGACGTCAATTTAAATTCAATAAATCAGATCCGAGGTTCAGAAATTTAGAACAGACGTCTCACCGTTAAATCCAACAGTAATTAACACACAAGGAATTATCGAGTCACACAATTAGAGCCAAATAAATAATTCAAGTCAAGCGAATAATTTATACAGAAATCAAATAATTGGCTTAATTGAGTTCGGGAAAGAAGTTACCAACGATTTGAATGGGAGAAAAGTCACTGATCGAGTACGGGCGATGCGCGGACAAAGTGCAAACGGGCACGAGCAAAGGCAGGCGAGTGAACAGGCGGGAGCCGGAGGGCGTGCGGGCCGGCGGGGGCGTGCGGGGCATGCGGGTGCGCAGACCGGAG
>JAEMOT010001892.1:49659-62029 GCA_019297695.1 Apostasia ramifera | reverse complement strand
TAAAGTTTATAATATATACATTGTGTTTGTTGTCTCACATTTATGGTACAACTTCTCAATTTTCTTGCGTGATATGCATTTCTATTTTGTTCTCGAATGATTGCCTTCTTCTCTTCTGGAAGCTTGCTGTATTTACTTTGCCCTTGTTTGTGTACCATTTTTGAGTGCTCTATAAAATAATATTTTGTAAAGTATAAATTTTATAACTTGGACAATAGTTCTCAGATCTGTCTCTGATTTTCTCTGATGATATATCTTATTTAACCCCCCTCTGAAATAATACGTCCGTGGGCAATCATAATATCATGAATAACTAATAAAAGTAATGAAATAAGCAAGTAATGAAATAACCAAGGAAACAATCACAGTAGCAGAGCTAGCTATGTCAATACGTGCTTTTCCATCATGTAGTACGGAGGAATCCCTATTTTTGATCCGACGAGGAATGTCGTTTTGGAGAAGCCGGACGTGGTGATAGAACTGGTTCGATTGATGAAAGGGATTCACAGGCGATGGAAGCCGGATTGAGATGTTTAATGGCAATGATCGGAGGAGATTCGTCGAATTCATCATCGTCTTCGTCCTTAATGATGGGAAAGAGGGTTAGAGCAGAGATGGTGAAAGCGGGAGGGGTCGTGCGGCTGGCGGAGGTGCTGGGAAGGGAGGCAGCGGAGCTGCCGGCGACGACGGCGGAGATGGCGATGCGGGCTATGGAGGCGGCGACGGAATGCGGCGAGGGGAGGGCGGCGATATGCAGGGACGCGGAAAGGTGCGTGGCGGCGGTGATGGGGAGGATGATGAAGGTCGGGAATGAGGGGACAGAGGCGGCGTTGGCGGTTCTGTGGAGCGTTTGCTGTGCCGGAGGCAGCGATCGACGGGCGAGGGCGGGACAGTGACAAGTCAGGGCACACATACCTTATTTTCACCAGAGCCAACTGCACGTGGAAGGCGGACGACGGAGGAGGGGAAGGAGCGACCAAGGTAGCGCGCAGGCGGCAAGGGCGCGGACGGCGGAGAAGCCGGCATGGATGGCGCAGGCCTACCCCAGGCGACAAGGGCGCGGACGGCGGAGGAGGGGAAGGAGCGACCGAGGTAGGGCGCAGGCGGCAAGGGCGTGGACGACGGAGAAGGGGAAGGAGCGACCGAGGGAGGGCGCAGGCGGCAAGGGCGCGGAAGGCGGAGGCGACGATGTGAGTGGCCATTAGAGATGACACGGTAATACGTAGCGCATTGCATGAACATGGAGAAGCATGATTATCATTGCATGAATACGAGGAACTCCGATTATTTGCCCGGATACTCATATCTATCTATATAACTGGCATTAAAGACAAATCAATTTTTAACATGCATATAGGACAAAATTTTTATACAGATATTCAGACTTTTTATATATAGATAGATATAAAAAATTTAAATTTATCAAAAACATATTTAAAATTTTACATTTTCTATCATAAAAATCAATGAAAATCGTGAAATTCCGAAATAATGACAAAAAAATGTAATGTTTTTATAACATTAGGAATCTAAATTGATATTTTTAAACAGCTAAGAATAATTTACAATGCTTTTTTTTATCTGAAGACCCAGATGAGATTTACCTTTTAATTTTATTTTATTTTATTTTATTTTATTTACTCAATTATTTTTAATAAAATTATCAATTTTATTCTGTGTCTTACATCAAAATATTTCACTCATTAAAAATGTGAAATAAAATTGATAGTTTTATTGAAAATAATTAAATATATAAAATAAAATATTTTTTTTTATATTAAAATTTATGTAAAATATAATAAAATTTTATTTTAATAATAATTATTAATTTTTTAATTAAATATTTTTTTGATTTTTAGTAGGATTAAAATGATTTTGGGCTCCTAAATACGTTTAAAATAACGGTGAAATGAAAAATAGACATCGAACGAAAACAAAAGTGACATCTACATGATGAACACAAAAATTAGGCTAATTTATAAATTTCACAATAAATCTCAAAATATTACAGATATCATATCTAAAATAACTATTTTTTCATTTTTCACATCCTGCAGTAAATTCTATCAGAAAATTTAACCATAGTTAAATCTCAACAAAATCTCGACCACTAATCGCATCGTTTAACCATCGACCTTCATGTTAGGGCATCGCGGAGCTGCATTGGTTCCGACGGCAATATATTCATGCGAGGTGGCAGCGTATTCTCGCGAGGCGACAGCATATTCACCCGAGCATCATTATTTGCATCTTCTTCTTACACGGGTATCACGAGTGGGCATCAGACCTTTCTGATATTTAACTATGGTTAAATTTTCTAATAGAATTTACTGCAGGATGTGAAAAATAAAAAAATAGTTGTTTTAGATGTGATATTTGTAATATTTTGATATTTATAATGAAATTCGTAAATTAATTTAATTTTTATATTCAGTATGTAAATGTCCTAAAATAAAAAATAAAAAATTGACATAAAATTTTAATCAAAGTAAAGTAATGAATTAGCCCAAAATCTTGTCATTCGTGAATGGTCAGCTCTCGGACCCACCTGCATAAGTATAACAACCACTTGCGTTAAATTGTACCTTCGAAATAGCTTAAACAGAATGAAACTCCTACTATAGCTTATGGGCCAACCGTAAGCAAGATTATTACAGTCATGAGAAATTATTGTGTGTGATAAGCGAATCAATTTACTTAACGATTACAAGATGCTACTTCGGATAGCAGTCTCGTTGCACTAAACCAGACTTCTCGATCTCTGCGATGGACTGTCATTTAGGAGAGATCGAGCAATTTGATAGAAAATTAAATTATCTCTCTGTCGGATCGATCATTCTGAAGTATTATGTATGTATAACTTGAAATTATCAGATATTAATTAGTGATAATGCAAATAACGTGATACATGCCTAATTTAAAATTATGCTTATTTTTTTAAAACAAATACTTACTTTTCTAGTAATATATTGAACCATCTGGTAGACATAAATCAGATAGTTTATTAGACAAATGAACTAGCTGTTCATGCCTACTAAACAATTCATCTAACCTTAATATCATTTACGACACTTTGTGCAGTAAGTAAACAGATGACATGTTCTATACAGTCAATGCAATAATTTTTTTTAATTTTTTAGGAATAATCTCATAGGCGGTGGGCCTCATACTCGAATCGACTTGTGATGTAGTAACATTAATGTGTAGCTAATTGAATTTTTAATTTGTATCTAGCAGCTTTTTATTCATATTTAATAATTTTTAATTTATATCTCACAGTTTTCATCTTACAGATAAACCCTTTTAATTTAGTAATTTTTAGTACATACTTGTTCAACACATATCTAATAATTTTCAAATTATTTCAGTTCATACCTATTAACACTTAAATTCAGCATTGATTTCAGTCATACACGTGACATTTAAAGGCTTTTAAACTCTATCTATCACCGTACATGATGTTTAATTCATTGCTATGATATTTGACTAATCATACTTTGCTTTCACAGAAATCTCTAACTATCAGCGACGATGTCTGGCTTCCAGTAATATTGGCCATGATATTTGGTCCAAGGCTATCTAAAATAATATTAGCCACAGCCACGATATTTGTTCGCTCACAGCATCCTACCTACAATATCGACCACAATATTTGTTCATCCATAGTTGTTGTTATCCCACCGCCTACTGGAGACTGTCACGTCAATATAATTTCTACTAAGTTGCATGTTCCGGTCACCAACAGGCGGTTATCCGGTTCTCACCAGTCACACAAATCAAGAATCCATGTGCCCTTGTCACTATTAATAGTCTTCCTAAAACTGATAAATGTGGGGCCAATAGTTATAATATTTTGGCCCCAAACCCATTAAACTTCATTATAGCTTATTTATAAATACTTCTGGACAGAGCTCCAAAGGGGGACTCACAAACAGACTTATGATCATCGAAGATGATCAAGCTTACAATCGATCGTCATAGATAGACACTAAGCTTGTATTCTTTCTTCTTCTTATATTGGTCCTCTGACCAAACAGATCATATTGTAGAGGTATTATTCGCTTTGACCTTAGAAAAATTATGTAACTTGAGTACTTCCCAGGAGGTCACCCATCTCCAGTGCTACTCTAGCCCAGGCACGCTTAACTGTAGAGTTTTTCATCATTAGCCTCACAGTTTTGCCCCAAAAAATATCTCTATCATTTGAAAACATATTATCTACTTATACTATTCAAGATCTCCCTCCCTTTTTGATATGAGATGATTCATTCCTATACTCCTCTTACCACTCATTATTCGGCCAAGAAGCCTGCCAAGAGCCGCAAAGTCGCACTTTGTCTAAGTGATTTCTTTATCTTAGAATATTACCCGGCAATCACTCTCCGCCCTCTTCAGCCACGGGTATCACAAAACCTTTTTGAGCATTAGTGAAATCTTTTTTCTCTAACTCTCTGTTGAACGTAGGGGAAACTATCCCTGAACCACCTTATATTCTTGTGTATTTTTCTGGATGATTCTTGTCTCCTCCTCTGCGCCAGCGTCCTGAGATAGAAACATTGTGTGCCGCTAATTCTCAGGACTCTACCTCATATAAGTTAACAATGTGCATTAACGCAATTATGTTCGTGCATGGCCTGCCACTCATATGCCATGCACGAGTTCATTCTTTTGACATCTGATTCACTGCACACCTAAAATTTGATAATTTTTTAAAATATGGTGGGCTGTTACTCTCATCCCCATTCATTATTAAAACCTTCATATTTAAACTTTTAAGTCTTCACATGATCACATTTATACGTTCTATAATATAAAATTAATGTTTGTTTTCACTACATAGAAAAAAAATGATTTAAATTAGAAAAATTTACATACAGAACACTGAATTCATCACAAATTACGTATTTTATCATCTTTTAGTAAATATTACACATATCACACTCTACTTACATTAATAATAGAAATGTAAAACCCATAAGCAGAGTGTGATATGTGTAATATTTACTAAAAGATAGTGAAATGCGTAATTTGTGATGAATTTAGTATTCTGTATGTAAATCCCTCTTTAAATTATCATGTCTGATACGATAATTTTTTTAAAAAAATCTAAAATAAACAATTTTCTTAATAATTTGTGACTAGATGTTATTAATCATGAGAAATTCTCTCCATCTTAATAATGAGTTGTATTTAAGCAATTTGATTTTAAATCAAATTTGGTTTAATTTGATAAAAATTTATTTGATTTCGTGTTGCTTGAATCTTAATTAATAATTTTGTTCATTTGTTAAATCTTCAAATAATTTTGCAAAATAAATTTCGCTTGAATATTTTTGTTTTAATATTTTTTTATATAAATTAATATCCAATTATAAATATATTTAAATAATTTAATGATAATTTTTATCATTTCGAATTTACAAAAGAAATAATTTTTTTTTGATAAAAAAAGAAATAAGTTAACGGCACCTTAAGCCTATCCTCTCTCTCTCTCTCTCTCTCTCTCTCTCTCTCTCACCTTCGGCCCTCTCTCTCACCACCCGACTGATCAATCTCGCGTTCACGGATCGAAAGCCTCACCATCTTCGCGAAGATGAACAATCTTCTAACGGTAATGTCTACCATGTTCTGTCTTCTCCTCGATTTCGCCAGATTTTTGGCATGATTTTTGGTTTGCCATGCCCTTTTTCCCCTGTTGTAACGATTTAGGGTGGAGCGAGTGGATCTGCGCTTGTTTCCTGCTTCTCTACTTAGAGTGACAGCTGGGTGTTGAAATATTTAGGGTTCGGTTTTTGGCGAGAGTGAAAAGGAGGCACTGGACTGAGATTTGGATTTTGAATTGAGTATTTTGTTTGGGGTGGGGGACGGATGTTGTGGAGGATGTATTCATGGCTATTAGGAACTACGGGGAAAAAATGGCGTTTGCTGTCTTTGTTCTAAGCTCCTTTTGTGAATCACTCGTTTGTTATGCGAGTTTTTACAAAGCGATTGCAGCTATTAGGGAACCTGCAAAAATGCCTTTAATTTGCGATAGTTTTGAATATTGATATTTTTGTAAATATGCATGAGGGATTTTGTTGCCTTTTCAATTCATAAAGCTGCAGTGTTTCAACAGTCATTGAATCATGAAAGTAACTTCCGTACTTTGTTTATCAAGTGACATTCCATTTGCTTTGGATCAAATTTGTGATATTAATATCATCTATTTGTATGTGGAGACTTTATATTTAGTTGTTTCCTTAATTAAGCATCAATATCCTCTAAATGCATTTATTCTTATTTTTTGGTTTATAAATCACAGGACTCTTTCGAGCTTCCTCGAACCCAGCCTTCTGGAGATGGTGATATTGAACAAGGACTGCAGGCCCCCATGCATTCTTCAGAACTGGGAATGGAAGGTTTCTTCAAACAGGTAGCCATGTTTACTACTCCAACAATAGGACCATTCTTTTATACATCTATTCGCTATCTTGTTCTATGCTGTATTACAGGTTCAGGACATTGAGAAACAAATTGAAAAGCTCTCAAAACTCTTGGCAAAGCTTCAGGTATGAATTGAAACGTCTTCTTATAAATAACAGTCGCAGAATCCACACAAATTTTGTATATGGTACATGCATGTATTTAATTCCATCTTGTATTTCACAATGTTAATAGATTTTTAAGTCTCTTATTGCCATATTCTGGACTGCTGTCTCAAGAAGAACCTAATTTTCCCAGTGCAGTTCTGGTAAAAAAGAATGTTCAAATGAGTAATGGGTTTTATATTGATGGAAAATTAATTCTTAAGAGAATGGAAGACTTAAGTGCCATTTGATGAAGGATTTGGAACTTTGTCAATCTATGGAAAATGGAAAGAATAGGAATGATTTTGTTAAGTTAAATGATTATTACGCAGCTTTAGGGGAGCACTTAGTTAAGAAGGAGAACAGTTTTGAATGTCTAGATCTCTTCAATAACTGATTTTCTGAAATTTGTTATGCATATTGATTTTTATCTTTTATTTCCTCAATTCATCTTATTAACTATATTATTATTATTATTATTTTCTTTTTTGATATTTCTGTATGTATATTCTCATTGTTCTAAACTTGGAAGGGAGATAGCGCAATTGAAAACAGATAATTAGCAATTTACAACTTGATTATATAATTTATGGACATATGATACTGCAATTCTGCTGTTCCTCCTCATTTTAAGTCTCATAGAATTCTTACATCAGGGATGTATGAAAATATGATTCATCTGGAACGAAGATTCTGAAATCAATTTCTATTTTAGCTTCAGTTTCATGACTGCTTTAACTCCCATGGTTATGCGTGCAGGATGGACATGAGGAATCGAAGGCTGTTACCAAGGCCTCAGCTATGAAAGGTAACCAACTATATTTGAATTTTCTGATGATCCAATGGTCGTACAGGTTGACCATGCTTTTACCGAATCTGTGTACCTGTCTAAATTGCTTGCAGCAATCAAGAATCGCATGGAGAAAGATATAGATGAAGTGCTTAAAATAGCTCGCATAACTAAGACAAAACTTGAAGAGCTAGACAAAGATGTATGCTATTTCTTATTTGATTTTCATTTTGTTGGATGTCTTTGAATGAGGAATATGTGTTGAATTTAATTTAATGAAGTAAAAGAGTAGGGTTGTGTGATTCTACTTGAAATTGTTTTTTACATCCAAAATCACTCATTTATATTTATCCTTCGGTGTAGAATCTAGCCAATAGGCAGAAGCCTGGATGTGGAAAAGGTTCAGCTGTCGACCGATCAAGATCTGCAACTACTTTGTATCTTATCAGTATATTTGATCAATATACCATTTTAATAAGGAATCTCTTGGGTCATTACATCTAATGTAGTTGTATAATATTGTTTACAGGTCATTGAAAAAGAAGCTAAAGGAGAATATGACTGATTTTCAGGTAATGTTTTCTTGCCTTATATATATATATATATACATATTACCGTTTAGTTCTGTGCAACATAATTTGTTATAAGTTGTCAGTAACAAATGTTTAGTTGAGATGAGGATTCTTAGATGGATGAGTGGTCTAATAAAGTGGATCATTTACATGGAGTAGGTGTGGTACCTATGAAGGTTAACATAAAGGAAGGGCATCTAAGATAGTTTAATCATGTCCATCATTGATCTATAGAGATCCTTGTACATAAATATTGGGAGATCCATATGATTACATTAAAGAGAGGGAGGGGGGCAACCAAAATGACTTGGGATTTAATCATGACACATAACATTGACTCATTTTGCTTACAATGAGCGTTACTTTAAATATGATGATTACACATGACCTTGACTCACTTTTACTCCCAAAGAACATAAATATACTTGAATGGAGAAAACCATGTAGCACTTACTATATTGTTGTCGCTGTGTATGGGAACTTGCTATAATATCCATTTGATTTCTACCTTGTGACATTGTTTTCCTTGCTTTTGGCAGACTCTTAGGGAAACCATAAATCAGGAATATCGTGAAATTGTTGAGAGAAGAGTCTTCACAGGTTCCAACTTCATCAATATAATTTTTTCATCTTCTGTTGAATGATCCTAGTGACCCTTCTTCTTTCTTGCAATGAATGGTTCCTTTTGAATAGTAACGGGTAATCGACCCGATGAAGAGGTGAGATTGTCACTTTTGATCATCAGACTGGCCTTAATACTGTATGTTGTAAGGATTGTCTCCTCACTGTTGGTTTATGCAGACGATTGACCGACTAATCGAGACGGGAAATAGTGAGCAAATATTTCAGAAGGCAATCCAGGAACAAGGACGAGGGCAGGTTCTTACTAATGAAACTGCATTGAGAATCCAATAATATAGTGTTGCCCAATTCAATGAATTCATGAATTGCTTTATGCATGTCAAAAAATGATTTACGCTAGACAAATGATTCTACTTATCTGCTTTTTGTAGGTAGTTGACACTCTTGCTGAGATACAGGAGCGTCATGATGCTGTGAAAGATTTAGAGAGAAAGCTTCTTGAACTGCAGCAGGTATACCTTCTAATATTTCAAGCAAACAGTATGAAAATTTTCATTACAACTTATGGCTAGAGACTATATACATATGCTGAAGCAATATGCTGCTAGATTTTTAAACTCGCAGTAGTGGTATTAATCGGGTGTGTTTATGTTAATGCAAGAATTCTAACCCTCAACCAACTCACTTGCGCCCATTGTATGCCAGGATTTGATTTATACATAACTCTAGTCGGCAACTCGCTATGTCCTTGCTGAAAACATACTCTGCCTGCTCTGTAGATGCCCATATAGTTAGAAGTAACTCAATTAGTAGACTTTGAGCTACCCAGCCCGCCTGAAGTCAACACAATAAATTAATTGTGACCATAAACTGAAAATATGCAAATCTATTTTTTAAATCTATTATAAGAATTAGTATTACTATTCATATTTTCATTTGATCTAGTTATATAGGATACATTCAGGGCGAAAGGACCTACAATGAGATTTGCAGACCTAGGGGTGGCCCTTAGCATAGGTCCTATGCATGAGACCAATAGCTGCTCTACATTTATGAAACTATTTTTCATTCCCATCTCTTTAGAGTTTGTGTGCTACTGGTCATGACTTTCTTATTGAGCTATTTCGGGATCAAAAACACGATATAATACATTTTCTATTCTTGTCATTAAGATTTTCTTCGACATGGCTGTGCTGGTCGAGGCTCAAGGCGACATGCTGGACAACATTGAATCTCAGGTATGAACCTAAAATACTCGATCTTTTTCACAAATAATTTGTTTGTGATTTTCCTCAAAATCTGTGGCAGGTCTCAAGTGCTGTTGACCACGTTCAGTCTGGAAACACTGCCCTTCGCAAGGCCAAGGCCCTGCAAAAGAACTCTCGCAAGTGGATGTGCATTGCCATCATCATCCTCCTCATCATCGTCGCCATTATTGTTGTAGCCGTCATCAAGCCTTGGAACAAGAGTTAGATGTCATATATTTTTTTTTTCATGCTTTGATTGTGTATTGCGTTTTCATTTTTATGGTCTTCCTTTTCCCCTTCATTGGAATTTTAGGTTTCTGCACTGGAAGAGGTCATTCATTGTATTATAGGAACTAGTGTAGATGAAATTAAAATCACTTCTTGTAAATTTTTTTTAGGATGGTCTTTTTTTTTTTTTTTTTGAAAAGATTGGTGGTTTGTTTTTTTGATTAAACTGAGATTTCTTTTTTTGAATAAACCATTGGAGTTGATTTCTTGGATGTTGATGACCATATATATAACTTCGATATCATCTTGAAATGTTGTTTTATTTTGGGGGGGGGGGGAAATTGTGTACACGTACTCGAGGTCTTAAAAATTTTTTGCATACCGGCCTATAGATTTTAATTCATGCCAATTGGCATCTTGAGATTTTAGAATTTTTGCATGCTAATTCATAGATTTTGAATTGCAGCACTTAAAGTCTGAGTATTGACGATCTATTGTTATTTAATCCTTCTGTATCTTAATATTTTGCATGTGTAGTTCAAATTGAATATCACATTAAAGGTGACAGAAGGATCACATGATAATAAATTAATCTTAAGGACTGATTCAAATCTGTGGACAGTGCGCAAAAGCCCTAAGAATTTAGAAATTCAAGTACGGTGATTTAGAATTTATGAACCAATACGTAAAGATCCTAATATCTTAGAGGCCTATTGGCAATTTATTATGTTGCTATGGCAAAATGATCGAAATCAAAGCCTTAAAAGCTTTGTTTGGTTGGAGGCTGTTTTGATCATGATTATAGTCAAAATGGTCTCCAACGATTTTATTTAAAAAAAAAAAAAAAAATTTTCATAATACATAAATTTTAATATAACAAATTCACTTTTTATTGCATTCTACACGATTTTTAATATATTATACTTAATTTTTTATTTTTATTTTTAAATAAAATGATTGGAGGTCATTTTGGCCTTAGCCTGACCTCCAACCAAATAGAGCAAGAGTTGAATTTGATTTAAGACGATGACTCGATTTTTGGCGGATTTGAATATTATTTATAGGCTTTATTTCTTGTCATTTTATGTATATGCACAGCTGAAAGTATAATCGAAAAAAAAAAAAAAAAAAAGTTAGATCTGTAGTTATTTCTTCTTTAATCTTTCAAGTATGCTCCTTTCATGATATGTATGTTGCATGAGTTTAAATCATATGTCAACATAAGCATACATCTAATTGATTCATGTTGAATTAATTTCACTCGAGTGAGCTGACTCGAGTCACAAGTGTTATGTAGTGTAATTCGAGTAGCTCTAATTAGTTATATATCAGGTATATTAGTTAAAGAAATCAGTTTAAATAAATGGAAAGATCGTAACGAATAGAGAATTTTGTCGAATAATAATATTTCAATACTAATGTAGTCTTAATTTCTTTACTATACTTTTTTTTTTTATCAAGTTTACAATACTTTCTACATTAATTAGTTCAAGAAATTAAAAAAAAAAGGTAATGGTGGAGAGCAAGGTTCCAAGTTTCACTTAAACCGATAGTTTAGTTAATTTTATTTCAATTTCGATCAAGATTGATTCGAAACTCATTAGTTTTACTTTAATTGAAACTCTTAGAACTTTTATTTTTGAATAAAAAATGAAATTTTGTGATATATATTATACTGAAATTGTCGAAATTGAACTGTCAAAATAATCGAAATTATCGAAATTAGTGAAACCAAAATCGAGTTTTAAAATTTTGGCAGAGGAGGAGTTAGTCGGATGATAATATTTCAGTAGTAAATGTAGTCAAAATTTACTTAAAAGCATCTTCTGAATTCACTGGGCTTCTTCCTTGCTATGGTTTTCGAGATCCAACGGCTTGAAATCCTTGCCGTCTATAAGATACGTGCCGATTGCGAGGCGGACGGCCCATACGTCTTTGGGCCTTCTTGACACAATCCTGCAATTGGGGTTAAACTTTAGTTCACTGTTAAGTACATTAATTATAAAAAAAAAATCTAAGCATAAATTTTAACTATAAAATTTAATTTTATTTTACATTCAATATAAATATAAATATTAAAATTTAAAATATTTTATATTTTATATACTTTTTAATATTAAAATAAATTTTTTTCACATTAAACTTAAAAAATAAAATATTTTTTTTTACCTAAAAAAAGCTCGAACTAAACGAAGCGCAAGTGCATTGCAGGTAGACTATTTAGTTATCACTAAAGTTTTCTATCACAAAAAAAGTTTTCACTAAAGTTGTACTAAAATGTTTGATAAAAAAAAATTAAGGGGTAATTTCACCCAGGTTCCTAAATTTAAGGGTTATTATCACACAGGTCCATAATTTTAAATTTATAACATCGGGGTCCCTAGG
>JAEMOT010001892.1:15936-49607 GCA_019297695.1 Apostasia ramifera | reverse complement strand
AAAAGGACCCAGATGATAATTTTTGAAAATCTAGGGACCCCGATGTTATAAATTTAAAATTATGGACCTGTATGATAATAACCCTTAAACTCAGAGACCTGCGTGAAATTACCCCAAAAATTAAACTAAAGTGATGATAATTATTATTGTTATTAGAGACTCGTGTTCCAAAGAATATGCCAAAAGATTCTTTCGAAGAAGATTTAGTCCAATGTGTAGGCCCTATAATGAGGCAATGTATTAAAAATCGAACCAGTAATCTAACCAGAACAGTATTTAGTTCATGGTCGGATCGGTCGAATCGATCTAATCGGCCAGTCCAATTTCTGATATTAATATAACAAAATAATATCATTATACACACATTTAATATTAAAAATATAAAATATTTGTTATATAAATATAATTAAATAATTAATAATTAATATAATCAATAAAAATTAATTAATATATATGTCATATATTCAACATAATTTATAAAAATTGATGAATATATATACGTATATGATTTATAATATGACAAATAAAAATTAAATATTATATATTATATATATTTAATATACAATTAATTAATATATACACATATTGAAATGAAAAATTTTAGTTATTCTTTAAAAAAATTAATGATAAATATAAATTCAATATAAATTTTTTATTTAAAAAACGTATTAACTTGTCTATAAATATTAACTAGTAAGGCCCTGTTTGCCTAAGAGTTTAAAATTAACCTAGTTTAATTTTAATCAGGCATATCACATCACACATAAAATTTAATATTAAAAATTAAATTTATTTCACATCCTACACATATTACTAAAATAATAACTAACTTATATCACATCCCTCACATATTCCAACATAATAACTAACTTTATATCACATCCCTCACATATCTCAATATAATAACTAACTTTATTTCATATCATTCACTACTTTCAATAAAAAAATGTCTCTATCCAAAATATAAATTTTTCTTTTTATTCGATTGGTTCACTCGATCTAAACTGGTTCAATCCATCTTCAATTTTAACACAGAACTGAACCAGACAAGAGACCGGTTCGGGGTCCAACCAGTTGAATTGTCTATCCAGTCCGATTTTTACAACATTGCACTAGAGAGAGAAAAAATTCGAAAATAGAAAATCAGAAAAAGCACGTAAGATTCACCTAAGTTAAAAAAATTCTGCTACATTCACAAGCTAAGTCGAGCAAAGAATTCTACAACATAAAATGAAAAGAGTTTAGTGAAGTTAATTACCAAAACAGGTAACCCGAAGAACAATAGAGATGTTATCGAGGTTTGCGAGAAGGACATCACACACTTTCTTAATTTGTTAAGCCATTAACTAACTATTATAGAAGATATAAATTAAAACTTAAGTTTTATTTGATAACAGGATAAAAATAATAAAAATTTGATTGAATTTTTTTTTGAATTTTTTTAAAAAATATGTATAAAATAAAATAAAATTAATTATATTAAAAAATATATTAAATGTAAAATAAAATTATTATTTAATATTAAAATTTATATAAAATGAAATATAAAATATTATTTAAATAAAATTAAATTTTAATTATAACTAAAATTAGCTATGAATTTTAGAACACTATCAAACAGAGCTATATTAAAGTGTTTCTTGAGCAATAAATTTAATTAATTAGACCAAGTAATTGACTTTTATTATGAATTTGGCTGTAAATATACATTATTATTATTATTATTAGTATTAGTATTATTAATTGTAGATCTTTATTATTGCTAAAACTTAAATATGGAGGAAATTTTTATGCTCTAACACAATCTTAATTTACGTCATATCATGTCACACAATTGAATTATTAAATTATATACACTAATTTTTAAGATGAGAGCTGCTTTGATTCTGTAGGAGTAATTTTTTTTAAAAAATAATAATTTATAATCAAATTTAATGAATTTATAAAAAAAAAATCATGTAAAAAAAAATTTGATAAAAGGGAACTGAGTATCATGTTTTTAAATTTTGAGACCCAGATGAAATCGAATGTCAAATTTAGAGGCCAAGATTAAATTACACCAGAGAAAATACCTTCCCACATCACCAGCCTTAACCTGGCCAGTGTTCACCTTCAATGACGGCATAGGGGCGGCGGTCTTAACGCCGGTGGCGCCGCCACGAGGACCACCGCAGAACCAATCTGAAGCCCGACGTGCTCGTCACCGCCGGGATCTGGCTTGGATGGCGGAGGTACCGGTGGGGACGACTGGCATCTAAAGGCAATCAAGCTAGGGGTTGGCCGGAGAAGAGGGCAACATGCGCCAGCGATCATGGCGGTGGCTGCTGTTGGCACGGGGGAGGCTGCCGAGCTTGGAGTGGTTGGAGATGAGATATTATTTCAGTGGTGGTTCTGCAAGAACTGCGTTTATTATTTATGACAAATTGCATCCAAGCCCCTGTGGTTAAAATGATATTACAAATTGATCTTAAATGTTTAAAAATTTTAATTCAAATCCCTTAAGTTGCAGAAGAGTGATTATTTAATCTCGTTTAAAACATAATTGTTAATTTTTTTATTATAATTTTAAAATATTAACATTAACATTTTAAATTTTAAATTTTTAAAGTGAAGAAAGTTGGATATTGAAGAAATGAATTGTTAAAGGAAATGCATAATGATTATTTAAAATATACAAATTATTTAAACTAATAAAAATAAAAATATTTCATATTTTCTATTAAAAAGAAAGAGTGAAAAAATACTGAACACTTACCCTATTTGGCAATGGGCTAAAAATCATAACTAAAATTACCCATAACTAAAATATTAAATTTATTTTAAAAAAAACTTAAAAAATTATTTTATATCTCATCTTACAAAAATTTCAACATTAAACAATCACTTTATTTCACATCTAACATAATTCTCAATAAATCAATCAACTTTATTTCACATCATACATAATTTTTAATATAATCAACTTATTTTATTTCATATCATACACATTTTTCAAAAAAAAATAAAAATTTCAACTAAATTTTTTTTTTTTTTTCTTATTACCAAACAGAACCTAAAAGAGAAAGCAAAACGTCATCCATTCTATTTATTTTTTGAAGATTCAATTAATATTATTATGTTTTGTTGATGCAATTATTTCAATGAAAAAAATATGCATTTTAAATTTAATAGATCTGCATGAAGTAGCCTTTTAGGAATTCCATACAGTTAGTAGCTAGTAAGCCTTCCATTAAATTTATGTATTGCCATCTTTTATCCAATAATACTGTAAAGTGCAAACCTTAAAAAAAAACGTTTTAGCATATCAAGCTAAAAATGAAAGTATTTAACAAGCATCATATTTCACTAGTTATACTCTTGAAAATATAATTCAAGAAAAAGAAATCGCAAACATCTAATCTACGTAGATACAGAGCCTTACTGGTACTAGTAATTGTTTCGAACACGGTAGAGTATGCTTCCTCCAATTGTTTCAGCTGATAACTGGTTCAAGCGAAGTAGTAGTAACAAGTATGATCTTGCCTTCCTCCCTGCATTACTAAATTAAATGAGATTGCTTTCAATATTCAAACATATGATTAAGGATGAGGAAAATTGGTGAAACTTTCTCCTGATTCATAGTATAAAATAAAAAAAAAAACACAAACTGTTACATAAAACAAGATTACATGATTCATCAAAAAGAAAAAACCAGGCTACATGATTGAGAGGGATTCTCTTATATCTACCAAAAAATATAGATAAAGAATATTACACTGATTGCCTGATTATTGATCTCTAATGACACAGAGAAAATAGATCATTTAATTACAAGTTGGATGATCCAGTCGCTCTAGAACCCAGTTGATCATCCTTAATTAGCTATTAAATCACCTTTAGAGTGATTAGAAGAAAAGGAATATTATTTTGGGGTCGTGGGAGAAAGTAGTTAAAGAAATTAGTGGACCAGACACCTAAACCGGTTCGATGTAATCAGACCTGCTTTAGACTAAGCGGTCTGGAAGGGCAGGGAGGAGCATATGCAAGATCGAGAATACTGAAAAGAAATATATAAAATGAAATTGATCATTTTTCTCTCTGATTCTATTTCCTTCCACTTGTCTTATTTCCTTTCTCATCTTGAGAGACGAATGACTTGTCTCTATGCCGAACGCGAATCCTATTACAAAAATGGAATTGTGGCCAATTCCGAGGATAGTGAAACAGTTAGAGAAAGGGAAGAGCAGTGGTGGGAAACAATTCTAAAGTCAAGAAAAAGATTGTAACAATGATACATTCAGAACCAATAAGAGGACATGAGTTGAAGGAGCATTCCAACAGTTCAATGCCAGTGTTTTTTGGAGGGGTTTAAGAAGAACAGTGCATTAAGTAAAACTTGAAGGAAAACTTAAATGCAAAAACACTTGTATCTCCAGGACTTCTACAGGCCTTACCAATTCCACACATGATATGTACACATTTTCACTACATTTCAGGGTGGATTGCCACAATCCAAAAACACTATTTTAGCAGTCTTTGATCGTTTGAGCAAATATTCCCATTTTATAAAGGTTTCGGATCTTTCAATACATCCAAGGTTGCCATATATGTATGGATCAAATATTCAAGCTTCACTGAATGCCAGGAAGAATCGTTAGCAGGAGGACCCTATTACGGGTGCCAATTTTATGCAGAAATTGAAATTTTCTTGGAAATTAGCTTGATTCAAGATATTTTAAGTTGAATTTCAATTGTACATTTTGACTCGAAAATAATTTCAAGTTGAGCACAAGTCAAAGATAACAGCTTGGAAATATTTTCTAGTTGATTCAAAATCAATATATTTATAACTAGGGTAAATTACATTTAAGTATTTGATATTAGGGAATAGTATCATGTAGATCCATGATTTTAAATTTTTAACACATAAGTCCTTCAGATAGGTTAACTCTCATCTAGGTCCCTACCGATCTCGTGCAAGCGCGAGGCCGTGCGACCGCCGGCTACTGGCACGGGAATCGGGAGGAGAGAGAGAGGCGGCCTCTCTCTCTCCTCCCAATCCCGTGGCCTGCTCGTATGCGTGGGATCGGGAGGAGAGAGAAGGGCAGGGGTAATTTTAAAAAATTTTAATAATAAAAAAATAAAAAAAGCCACATTTGATAATTTATTAAAACTCAGGGACCCCGATGTTATAATTTTAAAAACGTGCACCTCTGCGTTATTAAGCGTTAAACTCAGGGACCTAAGTGTAATTGCCCTAAAAATTATTTTTAAATGTGAAATTACTTTTATACGCAAAGAGAGAGGAGGGGGCGGCCCGCCCTCTACCTCTACCTACTCCCCAACAGAAGCGAGCAAGAGAATTTGGAGAAGAGAAGAAATGAGGGTAAAAAAGGTATTTTACTAAATGTTAATGATAAAAATTACAAAAAGCCCTAGATTATAGATGACTCAAGGACCTAAATATTAGAAATTTAAAATGATAGACTTGTATGATATTATGCCCTAACATCAGGAACCTAAATGTAATTCACCTTCACCTTAATGTTATATTAACAAATATGTAGCATAGTGGTTGAGTATATGAATATAAGAACCAAGAGGCCTTGGGTTCAAATTTCATGCATGTTGCCTGCCCTAGACCCGATCTTTGTGAGCAAATTTTGAAAGGAGCTGTTCTACTTACAAAATGTCAATGTTTCATTTTTCAAAAAAATATGTCAATCTTCATATGTAACAGCTTATCATCCCCGATCAATGGGCAAAAATACCATCTTTTAAGTGGTTGTTAGGAGAACAGACTAGCTGGCATTGGCAGAATGGAGTTGTGATACTCGTTATCATACATATACAAAACTAACAACCCCCCTTTATTATGATTAAAAAAAAAAACCACCACCACCTCTAGAATACTTCGAACTATCTTATGTAATTGGGAGGATAGGGAAGGTCGCCTACAAGTTTCTTCTGCCACCCTATTTTTCATCTGTCCTTGAGCTCAAATAAGACAAGGCAGACAATAGATAAGTTAGTGAACCAGACTATTCAACTGAACCAATGTAGTCAGATCTGCAAGTAAACTAAGCGGTCTGGAGAGGTGGGCATGCAAAATGCTGAGAATACTTTAAAAAAATAAATTCTAAGTTAAAAGAAATAAATTCAAGTGCAAACAAGAGGAAAAAAGGGATCTCATAATCAACTTTAGGAAATTCACGTGCAACTCTACTATACATTATCCAAAATCTGCCTCTTCTCCATGTAGGCTCCATTTGATTGGAGGAAAAAAAGATTTGGCAAGGTTTTGTGGAACTTTTTTAAAAAATGTGTATGATGTGAAATAAAGTTAGTTATATTAAAAATTATGTTGGATGTGAAATAAAGTGATTATTTAATATTGAAGTTTGTGTAGGATGAAATATAAAATATTATTTTAATATTGGTTAAAATTTCTCTCATCCAAACGGGGCCTAAGGGTAGCTAATGAACCACTAAATCCAATTCAGTATTAGAACGAATTCCAACCTCCTAAAACCAATGGAACCAGTAGAAGTTGTTCGTTATGGAATAGATAAAGGATTAGTCAGAAAACTTTTCTTTCTAATTAAAATAATGGTACTTAGGCGTTAAATACAACAATAAAGTGAAAACAATTTTTTTCATTTGAATGAACTTAAATCATAAACAAATTAAAAAATAATTCCCTCTATTTATATTAAAGATCGTTGTTACTTTACAATAAAAGAGAGCAAATAATAAAACATTTTTGTGACTATACTATCGTCTTGGAGAAAGACCCAAAAAATGATCAACTCCAAAAAAAGAGTCGAGGCATCATTTTCTTCGAGATGTAGTTTCATTCAATTACAAGGACCACATTAGAAGAGAACAAGAAGTGAAAATGTCATTTGGATGCAATGGCGAATTTATGAGTCTAACTAGCGATATTCATCGATGATCAAAACCTAAAGGATCAACTCAGTCTACACCTTCAAGTAAAACAAACCTAGATAGAAATCAATTTCATTACAATCTCTTATATAACAATTTAAATTATCAACAATTACAATCTATTAGATTGATAAATGGCATCCTTGAAATAGCTCTTAGTTTTAGCCTCCAAAAGACATGAGGTTTTAACAGTATAATCTTCAACAGTCACATCCAAATCAACATTCTCCAAAACAAGAGGAATAATTATTTTCAAAAGGAAATAAAGAGAATAATTGAATAATTGAAAATTACCTAAGCAGTCTCTCCCCTTGATCATTATACATGCTTTTGTCTAGAAAATTGGCTCAATGAAGAAACTCAGAACCAACCATTAAATCAACAGATGAGTTTCTAACGAACTCCGTGAACAAAAGGAGATTGCAAACAAATTATTGTGTATTATGAAGAAAGTTATTTTTTTCTTTTCCTTTTAAAAGAAAATTGAAATTTGTATAGATGATTTTTTTATTTATTTCCATATTTAGTTTTATTTTTTATAGAGATAAAATTTATATTTTTAAAATATTTATAACCATATTAATTATGTATGCACTTGTTCACATAGACTGGCCATTTTAGTTATGAGAAAAAAAAAATTAAATGATGGAATTAAAACTAGTTGAAATTGGTTCTAGCTAAATCACTAAAAGTACTGGTCTAGAACCAGCCCAGTATAGAACATATTCGGACCAACTGCAGCCAATGTTGGAACTGAGACCAATGGGATAAGTTTGGAACCACTCCGAACTAGTCCGATAGCCACCCATACTCCAATCTCTTCACACCATGTTGCAAAGTGGCCTATTCAAAGCCAACATTCAATTAAGAAGTAAATTGTTTAGAATTAAGTGAAAGCAAGGGGGGGAAAGGAAAGTAAAGAAGAACAAATTTTGACCGGGCAATCAAAGCACGACCACTCAAACTAGAAGATACCTCATTTGGCGTTCCATTTCACAGAACAATGCTCAACTCGGTTTGAATTAGTTTTGGAAAGAGTACAAAATAATGTCATGCTTTTCGATTCATTTGATAGGCTAAATTTGGGTTGAGCAAATTGAATCCTACCAAACTTGGGTGGAAAATTAACCAAATACTTGACCCATTTTAACACACCTGACTGTATGTAATCCAAAAAAGTGAATAGGAGGCATACCAAGATCCAACATTTCGAGAACATCATTATCAAGTGCATCACTTGCATTAGCCCCATCATTCCCACATAGGTAAGAGTTGATTTTTTCAATAGCTAGTTGCAATTCCTTCAAAAGAAATAGGGTTTCAATCAATATTTATAGAAAGCAAACATTTTAGTAATTAAAATTTTACCAAAAAATCTTTATGATATAGATTTAAAATCCACAAAAATGCATTACCAGCAAATCATGCAACACTGACAAGAACTATTTTTAGGGGAATTTAAACACACACCCAAATCATCTTTTTTCCCATATTAACTTTAGCGACAAGATTGAAAATATTAACAAATTAGCAAGCAATTTTATATTTCAAATATTAATTTAAAAATATTAATAAGAATTATGTAAATTCTTCATCTTGTTAATTTTATCAAATTCTAAACTAAGCTTCATTTAGCTCTAAGCATGCTAGAACATTCTTTATAGTTTATTGTCATATTTTTTTTGGTCTTCCTCTTTTCCCAGATTTAAAATATTAATTTGAATTAGGAAGCAATTTTATATTGCAAATATTAATTCAAAATATTAATAAGAATTATGTAAATTCTCCATATTTTAAAGTGCTCTTGCATAACAGTTTTGCTCAATATGTGCGATTATAGAAAAAATAATTCATGTAGAGTAAGCTTGAAGCTAATTATTGATATTTCTACTATAAAACAATAACATCACTGTGATAAGTACTACATAATTAAAAAAAAAAGTAGGTATTTCGTACCTCCCATGATGAAAAACCTTTCATGAAAGCTGGAAGTTGATCGTAATCATTCTCTGAAACCTCTATTACAGCCTTCTTAGAAACTTTAGCTGTTAAAATCATGTTCTAAATAAGGAATAAATGGCAAAAGAAAATTGATCCAACAAAAAGCTTGGATACAACCTAAAGACTTGTCTTAGACTCTGCGTGCAATACCTGCTGAATTCACAGCATCCACTGTCGATCCATTTGCCAACAAATTTTGACTACATGTATATACCACAATGACCAAAAATTAATAAATACTTGATGAAAAAAAATGGCATAAGGAAACAGAAGAAAAGAACCAGCACAAAATTCTTACTCAACCTCATCAGTTTCTGTGAGGACAAATTTGAACTTGCTGCTAAACCGCTACCTGATAAATAATCCAAACAATGTTTAAAAAAAATGCAAAACATAACGTCCAAAAATAACTCCAGTTGAGCTAGTGCTAGTGTGCGTTTGCATTTGTTTTCAGGAATAAAGATCTTCTAACCATTTCTCTAAAATTCTAAACTATCCATCTAGAGAATTTCTGACTGCCATTGCACAGCAATGTAACTCTAATTTGGGTGAACCTCATTAAATCTTTGTGTTTACATGCGTGCATTAATCTTTGTTTGAATTGACTTCTTATCAGTAGGTCATCTTTACAAAATAATTACATATTCAGTCTGCATAATAAGCATTATAAGTTGATGGCAAACTCAATAATAGACTAACCTTCAAAGGCTAAAGGTGCAACGCTTGCATCTGAAAGTCCAAGGCTTTTTAAAGAGAGAGCATCATCAAATCTCCATAAGAGTTAAAGTATAAAAATATGAATGCAGATGATTGGAATCAATGTTTGAAGAATTCACAGTACTCAAAACACTAGAATGTTCTTTCCAGAAAATCTAAACTAACTAATTAATTTCTTATCTCAGTTCTTTCAAAATTTGCATCCAAATAATAGAGAAACTGTCGGATAAATTTATCAAATAAGGATTAGACAGCATTCTTTTGCCAAGAAGTAGTTTATTGAGTACAAAGTTGAAATGATATCTAAAAGTCCCAGAAAAAGAAAACAAGAACTACCTTCACGATTCTGGTTTTGGCAAAGAGTCAACCATTCAGTTAAATAAACGCTTCATAAAAATTCTACTACTACTCTAGCAATATTAAGGAAAAATATCCACTTCAGGTGTTTAAGTTTTAATCCTAGTTTGCATTTATATAATATCAAATTGATAAACTATAATTTCTGTATTGTATCATGTGCATTGATGATGAATGTTGTGTCATGATAATAGCACTAATTGTTTTTCATATCTTGAATGATTTTCAACAGCTATTCCAAACCAATTGTCAAAATGACTAAAATGGAACAGCATTGAGTTTCGGAGAGAAAGAAATCTGAAATATAGCTAATCTTGCACTAGCTGAATGAATAAAAAACATCAAAAATAGCTAGGCCAGAATAATTACAAAGAAAATTCAGAACTAGAAGCCAACACCTGCTTGAAAAGTTTTGGCATTCAAAGTTCATCAAAAAGAATTATTTGAATAACGTGGGCTTTGAAAAGAAATAAAGGATACAGTTCATCCACCACTGGCCGCTTCAAACTTTTGTCAGTTTTCTTGCTAGTACAAGAAAAACTAGAATGCTCGTCAAGCTCGTGGTTTTCTTCGTCATCCATCTCAATCTCTGAAAGATATTTTTTTTGAAGATTCTCTCTACATGAGTAAGAATAGGAAGATGAAATCACAAAATCTTGCCCTAGCATTTAGGAATAGGGTACCGGGAACGCATCCGAAGCTCCTTAGGCGATCTTTGAGTTCGGAGATGTATTTATGGTTCACCTTGTAGACCTCATTGCAGTAGCCGAGCAGCTCCTCGAAAGAGACCGTGTCGAACGCAATGGACTGGAGCAGGTTAAGATCGCTGGCTGTGGCAGAGATACGGCGATCCAACGAACGGAAGAACGCCGAAGCGGCAGAATCTGCAAATAACATGACGGAGTAGATTTCAAGATCGAGATCGGCCTTCAAAAAGTGAAGATCGGAATCACTGTGAACATCGAGAGAGAGAGAGAGCATACCAAGGGGGATTGGCTTCCTCTGAACTGATTCGGAGAGCTCTTGGGAGCTGGATTCGACGTGGTTGCAGAAGGCAGCAAGCGATTTGCAAAAAGATGAGATGATCGAATCCATCGTGCTGAGATCCCGGCCGAGGAGAAATTAGGGTTAATCTTTCTCTCGCCCTCTCCCTCTGCCCTTCAGTTAGAGCGGGAAATGAAAAAACAAAAATTATAACGTGACTCACTCACAAATCCATAGTGAAAATTTATATATTATTAAATTATTTGAAGAAATTTATTATTTCAGAAAATAAATTTAAATAATATTATAAATATTTACATAATTATTATTCTAAAATGATATCTAAATACTTTAAATAGAAAAATTTATACACCAAATAATTCAAAAAATGCTTCTCTCACATTGTTTTTTATTCTTTAAAACCAATTAAAAGCAAATGACACTATTAACCCTAGCCAGATGTAGGAGGATGTTTGACAAGTCTTTAATAAGAAAAAAAAAATAGTTGGAATTTTTAGTTCTTTTTAAAAACTATGTACGCTATAAAATAAAATGAATAAATTATATAGAACGTGAAATAAAATTAATTAATTTATTGAGAATTGTGTTAGATGTGAAATAAAGTGATTGTTTAATATTGAAATTTGTATAGGACGAGATATAAAATATTTTTTAAAATTTTTTAAAATAAATTTAAAATTTTAGCATGACTAATTTTAGTCATAATTTTCAGCCTATTATCAAACAGGGCCTAAATTGTAAGCAAATTTTGAGGGCTTAAAAAAATAGAGATAATTACCTTATATGTCTTAAAAATTTTAAATATTATTTTTTACAAAAATTTAAATTACAAAAAAATTATATTTAATTAAAAATATAATATTTAAAATTTTGAGTGATATACATACAACAACAATAATAAATAAACTTTTATCTTACTAAATAGGGTTAGCTACATAAATTCTTTATTTTTATTGCAATATATCAAATAAAAAATTCCTAATTAATTTCAAATATGTAAAATATTTTTTATAATTTCTTGTCATTAATCTTTTTTTTTTCTTTTTACATGAATAAGATCTAATAATTTAATTTTTTTTACTAAAGCTTCTATCGGCCCACGACTTATAGATCCAAACCATTTTGAATCGACTCTACCTAAACTTATTCTCAATTAAAATCCCTTTCTTATTCGCAAATATACTTATTTTTTATTTTATCTTTTCACGTATACTCATTTATTCGCTTTAATATTCTAATCTTCTTAATACTTATTTTATTTATATATTTTTATTTCTGCGATACTTATGAGTGATATATATAAATAATAAACATCTCAAATAAAAAAGGTTAAGATTTTTATCTAATTAAAAACAAAACAATTAAAGAGACATTTGATTCACCAAAATCTAAATATCTCTATTATCTAAATATTTATATTATTTAATAAGTTAACTTTAAAATCTAAGCCTTCAGACATCACCTCTATATTATTATAATTACATACATAACACTCTATATTATTATAATTATGACATCACCTCTAAACTTATTCTCAATTTACTTATGAGATATATATATAAATAATAAACACCTCTTTCCAACTTCTCTTACTGTCATCACTGAAATAATTACATACATAACACTCTATATTATTATAATTATGTATATTACATTTATTTTTAAAAAATTACACAACAGTTTTAAAAAATATATATATAATACAAAAAAATATGTAATATGTAATTTAAAAAAAAAAAATTGATATATAAAGATAATAATATAAAATATTATATATGTAAATGTCCTTTTAAAATAATAATTTCATAATTTTTTTTGCAATGTTATCATCGAATTAAACAATTATTTTTTCAAAATAACATAAATCACAACAACACTGAACCAAACACACCCAAATTAAACTGCTTAAGGAAGATCTACTTAAGCCTAAGGCTAAACGCAAGCTGAAAACTCGACTTCATCACATTATACAAGTTAAAGCTACAACAATGTCCATATAAGTTTTTTTTTTTATGGTAACAATGTTCAAATAAGTTAAAAGCAACAAAAATGTTCATATTGCCTCAACTAAAAATATACATAATCTTTAAATATTACATGTATTATTTTAATCAAACAACAAAATAGATATATTAAATATACTACAAATTAGACATATGAAATAAGGCAGCCTCAGTTATGAAGAGAAGTGCATTTTTCATGAAATAACATAGCTACATTTCTGGAAACTATCTAACAAGTTAGCAAATGGTGACAAACTTCCAACTTCAAAGCCCTGAAAGTTGAAATATGATCTTTCATCAGATCGAAGTCAAGTGAGTTTGCCGCAAAGGACGTCGGCAGCCCTTTGGATAGCACGAGCTACTCTCCAGATCTCGTGTTGGATATTCGCATGCACTTCTGCGGCAGAGTCGCTCGACTCAGACATTGCGTCCGCTATTCCAGGAAAGAAAGAAAGCTTGCTAGCAGAGTCCTTTGGAGGAGAATATATCTGTGCGGTTTCACGAGTATAAAGAAATTTAGCTTAGAACACTTCTCAATTTGAAATGGTTCGAACTTACTTGAAAATCAAAGCAAACAGAGATCAAATTACAAATACAAATAAAAGAATTAAGGGAGAATTACATATGACACCTCTCAAGAAGGGCTATTTACTCGTTTAACTAAGATATTTATATGGGTCAACCCATACTTTGAATGCATATATACGAACTACACTCTTTTCATATTAATGAATAGCAGCTGGATCTCTCCCTTTTAACAAGATGATGGGCAAGATCTTCCCTAATTTGAGGTAGTGTAATTTGTAATTATGTATTTAAAGTATGGGATAATATATGTAAATATCTAATTTTGAAAGTTAAACAAGAAAAAAACTTTTCTCTAGAAGTGACATATGTAATTCACTCAAAAGTTTAATAGTTTCAACGCAGGACTACGTCCTCGCACAATAACACACACAAAAAATTCACTATCATCAACAATTTAAAATCAGAAAGAGGTCAACATACTGCATTCAATGTCATCTTTTTTTAATCCCCACCCAATCAAAAGACTATACAGCAACCTAAAATACCCCTACTAATGAAGTTCCCATTATATGCAGGGCACATGATATAGGGCTCATATAGGATGATTGAATGGGAACAAACAAACAGATTAAGATTTAAGGCATCTCAGCAGAATTCAAATAATCAATAAAAGATCTAATAATATGACGTTCTTTTTAGCCTCAAACTATAAGAAGTTAACTGGTCACTGAAGTTTAATGCATTTACATTGTTACATTCATAAGTAAATTGTTTCCACCAAGTCTTCCCATTTTCTCTCCCTCCTCTCTTAACGACATCAAATGGCTACACAAACACACGAACTCGTGTGAATCCATGTTGAATGATTCAAAAAAATTTAACATAAATAAATATGAGCTAAACCACAATGACCTGGGTGTAATTTAACTTACATTATAGTAGTTCTGTAATTAAAACTTGTAAAATTATAAAGTTAGTTGTTGTGTTTTAACCTTCAGCTTTGCAGTCTACATATAAACCAAAATGTAGTATAAAAGCACGTTTTTCAAAATTTTTCCCAAAAAACTATATCTAAAATGTAATACACTATTAAGCTAGTCCGAAAAGTTTGGAAGTAAATGCACGAGTGATTCATGTCAACGTTTACCAAATGCTTAAACCATGGCCGTCCTCTGAGGCCCTCGGCCTCCAAGAAAGCTCTCTCCGTAAGCATTAGCCTGTCATTCAAAGCTCGAAGCCTGAGTGCAGGTAGTTCTGCTATTCCTCGTCCTTGTTCCTGCATGTTTTTTTCCGATTTAACATGTGGCAACGAAATGATTAGTAATGGAATAGTGAAGCGGTACAGATAGAGCTACAAATGAATCTTGCTGGAAAATTTACACATACCACGCTAAACTTGAATATTTAAATATTTAATCACTAAAATCACAAAATTTACATTATGTGCTCTTAAAATACATGGCATAATGATTTCAACATGACAGTGACTATAAGCATTCGGTTATAATAAGAATATTTTCACTCTTTGGCATTCCGAATTATGTAATAAATGTAAATATGCTCAAAAAAATTGAATACAGAAAAGATCTGGAAAAAGAAAAAAAAATAGTCAGATGGAGTTTCATTTTTGACTGACCATTGATTCCTGCTGAACTTCTTTGGCGGCTGCAGCAAATTCCTGTATAGATGCACTTACGGGTAGTACAAACTCCATGCCATCAACCAATTTACCAAGTGCAGTTTCATGTTCCTGAAACACAAGAAATCGAACAAATCAAACGATGCCATAAAACATTGGAAAATTTGGTCTGTTCAAATACATGATGTGTTATTATACCTGCAATTGACTGGCATAGGAGAGATAATCAAAAGGCAAGAGCTGATCATTGGCCAAGCGAAGGCCGAGTAGCCCCCAAATTTCTGAAACTGAAGCAAGAGTGTACCACCAAGCAAGTTAGAGAAACCAAGAAATCAATTGATACATATTATACTTTTTCTTTTCTTAAATTCATTAGGTGTACAATCCTAAGGCACAGTGATGTAGCAGTCAAAATGGCCAACTGGAAAAAGAAAATCAATACAATAACAAATAGTTTTAACTAAACATAGATTGAATATGCAGAGGGTTTGCAGGCAGGATCATCACTTAACAGCATATAGAGACTTCATAAGAAATTGTGAATGTTATTATATTTGGGGAATTGAACTTCAGTTCTGTAAAACCCACTAGTTACATGTCGATGAAACAGAGGATCTCCATGCTTCTGCATCCACTCATATGTGTCAAGAGCAGAATGGTAGACTGGAAAATCTGAAACTGATGGAAGATTAATGATCATAATGTTGATGGTAACCAATTCAAGTACTACTATTCTAAAGAAGAATGAGAAAAGAAATTCAAATTTATCATTCCCAAGAAAAGTGTGTTACTGTCGGTTCTTTCTGATGCAATATTAATTGATGACACAAAAACAACTGCAGATATCTCCTCTGCCTTAACAAAGGTTGAAAACTTTTGTGTCAATTACTATTAAGGAGTAATATATATTTGTACCTCTGAATGATCACGTCACCAGCATATATCATAATCAAAATTCAGCAAGAAAGTTATAGAAAAAAATAACTTTTACATGATGCCTAAAAAAAGAAGAGGGAATGCAAGTATTAGTGCCCCAAAAACAGAGAAAATTTTCTAGATGGCTATATTTTGCTAAAAACTAGGTATTAGATCTTATCTATCTCTGATGGAAAACTGAAAATGCTTATATTTTTGGTCAGGTTAGTACCTCACTCATACATGTTGGCGAATAGTATATGACCAAGTGTTAGCATGTCAATAACAAAATGACTACAAAATAATTCTTAAGTGACTTGCTATGGCCACTAATGACCTACTCTTCAATAAGTCATGCAATGAACGGATAGTTTTTCTAAAGGTAAGCCACTATTGAGCCTAATAACTTGTCTCTTGAAAAAGTCATTTAGAGAGACAGAGTGCCAGAACGGTTTTTCTATTTATAAGTCGTTATTGGGTTTGATGACTTGCCCCAAAACTAAGCAAATCTAGAGTATGGACTTGACCTGCAATACTAATTTACATTGCAACTGAAGTAGTAGTCGCACTGACCATAGTGCTTAATAATAACCAATTGAACACTTTCACCGATCAATGGCCTTCACGGCATATATTATGAAATAGCATTTTTGCAATAATAGACCAAAGTTCACCAAGATATTTTTGAAACTAATACATTTTTTATTACCATCTCTTGAAACAAAACTATCAATTTGGTTGGGTAGACAATGAAAAATCAAACAAAAAAAGCATCAACATTCAACTAAATCAAATCGTGACGAATACGCAAACACGAGCAAAACATTTCTGGATCAAGTATTAGGCTTTTAAGTTGTAAACAAAGAGTCAAAAAAATATGAGAGTGCCACATTTGAAAAGTCAGCTTTCCCATGCATACCATAAGGGTAAATCCTGAAATCAAAATAGCATGCTATACTATCCTGTCATTTTTTAATTTTAAATACCTTCCCCAAAATAGATATCTGTAGCAGGAACTCCAGCGTGATGCAAAAATGCAGTGAAATCTGAATCGGCTCTAGAGAGCCTCTCAATCTGAAGAGAAGACAAAGAGTCAAAGATTAAATAAGCAGTGATAACAATTCTCGAGATTGATGGCATGTATCAATAAGATATAATGATCTGATAATGGCCTACACATCAAAAATATTAAAGTGACTCGAACATATAAATGCTTCCCTCAAAATCCACAGTTTTAAAGTGCTATTATGTTATCAGGTTAATGAGCTAGTTTTTTAAGTGCATAAACAGATTTATCAATCCACCCGGGCACAAAGGCAGAAGTCAACAACAACAACAACAACTAAGCCTTAACCCCACTAGGTGGGGTCGGCTACATGAATCATTTGTTTCCATTGCGCTCTATCAATTACCAAATTTTTATCTAAGTCTAACTAAGATTCCTCCTTATAGTTTCTTGCCATATCTTCTTTGGTCTCCCTCTTCCTCTTTGTACATGGGCAAGATCGAATAACTCAATTTTTCTGATTGGAACTTCAATCGGCCTACGATTTATATGTGCAAATCATCTAAGCCGACTTTCTCTAAGTTTATCCTCAATTGGTGCAGTACCAACTTTCTTTTGAATATACTCATTTCTCATTCTATCCTTTCGTGTATATCCACACATCCACCTTAGCATCCTCATTTCTGCAATGTTTATTTTATTTGTATGTTTCCTCATTGTAGGCCAGCATTCAGCACCATATATCATCGTTGATCTTACTATAGTTTTATAAAATTTACCATTGATTCTGAATGAGATTTTTCTATCGCACAACACACCAGAAGTATTTCTCCATTTTACCCATTCTGCTTAAATCCTGCTAATAACGTCATTATCTATTTCACCATCATTTTGTATGATTGATTCAAGATATCTAAAATGCTCATTCTTCTTGGTAATTTGATCATCAATTGTCACATCTCCAATATAAGTATTTCTTGACTAAATGTGCACTCCATATATTCAATTTTTGATCTACTGAGATGAAAATCTTTAGATTCTAGAACATTCCTCCAAAGCTCGAATTTCGCTTTAGCTCCCTCTTTAGTTTTCTCAAAAAGAACAATATCATCTGCAAAGAGCATACACCAAGGAACCTCATCTTGAATATGTCCAGTCATGACTTCCATAATCAAAATAAAAAGATACAGACTTAAAGCCGAGCCTTAGTGTAATCCAACTATAATAGAAAAATCCTTAGTCAAACCTCCTTGTGTCCGAACACAGGTAACAACTCCTTTATACATGTCTTTAATAACATGAATATAAGCAGTGCAAATCTTTTTTTTTTCTAAAAATCTCCAAAGTACTTCTCTTGAGACTTTATCATAAGCTTTTTCAAATAAATAAAAATCAAATGTAGGTTTTCCTTTCTCTCCTTAAACTTCTCCATTAAACTTTTTAATAAATGAATGACATCTATAATAGATCTACCTGGCATAAAATCAAATTGATTCTCTGATACCTTAGTATTATGGCATAACCTATGTTCGATCACTCTCTCCCAAAATTTTAAAGTATGACTCATTAATTTAATTCCTCTATAATTAGCACAATTCTGTACATCGTCTTTATTCTTATAAATAAGTACCAATATATCTTTTTTCCATTCATTTGGTATCCTTTTAATCTTCAAAATCATATTAAATAATCAAGTGAGACAAGAAGCTCCTTCATCTCCTAAGCACTTCTAAACATCTATTGAGATGTTATCTGGTCCTACTGCTTTTTTATATTTCATTTTCTTTAAAACTTTTCAGATTTCAGTTTTACTAATACGTCGGATGTAAGAGTAATTTTTGCTTTTTTTTGAGGTGCTGAGTTCCGTAAGATCAATTGAATTTTCACAACTTTTATTGAAAAACTGTTGAAAGTAACTCATCCATCTATCTTTGATATCTTCTTCCATGAAAGTACTTTTTGATCTTCATCCTTAATACATTTTACTTGAGTTAAGTTTTTAGTTTTTTTATCTCTTGTCTTAGTCATCCTATATAATTGTCTTTCTCCTTCTTTAGTGTCTAGTTTCTTATATAAATTCTTAAAAGCCATCTTCTTTACATTGCTGAATGCTTTTTTAGATTCTCGTCGAGCCACTTTATATTTCTCTCACTTATCTTTATTTTTGTTTTTAAACTAATCTCTATAACAAATCTTCTTCTTCTTAATTTTTTTTATATATCATCTTTCCACCACCAAATATTTTTATTATTTGGAATCATTTCTTTAGATTCTCCCAGCACATCCTTCGCCACCTTACGGATACAATTAGCAACTGTCAGCCATATAAGATCAGTTTCCCCGTTAGTGTTTCATTGCGCAAGTTCTAGAACCTTCTTCTTAAATTTATACCTGTTCTCATTCTTTAGATTCCACCATCGAGTCAGAGAATAGGATTTTGACTTATTATTTCTTCTCAATTATTTTATCTCAGAATCTAAAACCATTAATCGATGTTGGGTAGTCAAACATTCACTTGAAATGACTTTACAATCTTTACAATACAAGCGATCTTGTTTTCTTATAAAAAAAATAATCAATCTAAGTTCTTGAAGTTTCATTCTTGTAAGTGATAACATGCTCTTCTCTCTTCTTGAATAAAGTATTAGTTCTAAAATAATTTTACCCTCTTCATTTATCTCTCCAAAATCATATCCACCATGAATGCTATTGAATTTCTCAGCAACACCTTCAATATGTTCATTTAAATCTCCTTCAATAAATAATCTTTCCTCCTGAGGTATCTCTTATATTAACTCTTGCAAATCATTCCAAAATTTTTCTTTTATACTCGCATCTAAACTTACTTGGGGAGCATACACACTTACAATGTTAATAATCATTTCATTGATTATAATTTTTAAAGTCATAATTCTATCACAATTTCTTTCAACTTCCACAACATGAAGCTATTATTGACAAATATTTACAAAGAGCTCTGACCCTATTTGAGTGATTCTAAAAGTTTTTGAAAAAAGGATTTCTTTGAAATTTTCTTGAATAATTTTTAAACAATAACTTGTACTTTTCACGACGTTAATAAGTTGTTTCTTCTTCAAAGCTTTACTTCTAAACTCCATCTTGATCCCTATATCTTCCTCTATATAAGTTTTTGAAAAAAGGATTTTTTTAAAAGATATCATGAGTTCATATTTCTTTTAGCGTATTTAGAACATTCTAGAGCTCTTCTTTCATTTTCACTTCTAAAAGAAGAAAACTAGCCATTGTTCCTTCATGGAGGTCCATTGTTTCTCGGTAAAAGGAAACTGAAGGTTTCAATCTTGAGCATATTGAAAAAGATTGATGTTGGTTTGATCCTTGAGCCCAAAAGAAGGTTACTCCCCAATGAAAGGAGTAGTAGCAGGTTAGACTTGAGCCCAAGAAAATGTTGGGTTAGACACGAACTTATAAAAAGTTGCGTTAGTCCTGAGCATGTAAAAAGACCGAGGGTCTATATGGCTCTGGAAAAAAAGCACCTTGATTAACTTCATAAGACATTAAGAATATTTCGTTCTTGGCTTAATTTTTCTGTTAGATATAGTTGATTCTTGGTTGTTTTTCATGTTAATGTATCCACAGCAATTGTCAACTAACAACGTGTACATAATATTCGACAATTAACATGATAAACACATAGCAGAACATTCTTAGCATCTTGCTAGAAGTTAACAAAACTATTATTTTTATGTACTTAAATTTTTTGGGGATATGTATGACAATATCAAGTTTAAGTTTGTAATATGTAACATGTTATTTTTGTATATAGTTGGTACTATTACCATCAAGATGCCATTTGCAATCAATATTTCACACAGGATAGTCCCTAAATGCAAAAGCACCTTACACTGATACCACCATTTTTTGCTACCCATGTCTGATAAACAGTCATACCTTCTGAATCAGGGTCTTTCACCTGAAAATATAAAACTTCATTAAAATGTAGTAATGTAAGACAAAAATGAGAACTACCCAGTTCAAGGTTGTGTGGCATATCTTTATGATATAGGAAAAAAATTGGCTGACTTATTCCATACCTGTTTCATGATTTCAATCAAAAGCTTGTCCAACTGGGGACTTGCACTAGCAAAGAAACCAGGACCTTGAACTGCAGAATCCACATTTAGATAAGCTACAGCCTTTGGACTGAGATTTCCTAGGTTCTGCTCAACCCACTCAGTAGATCCAATCTGAGCCAAAAAAAAAATCATCGATTTCCTAGGTTCTGCTCAACCCACTCAGTAGATCTGAGCCAAAAAAATAATAATAATCATCTATATCATTTATGTAAACTTGAAACTTGAAAGAGAGGAAAGGAAATGAAAACATAATATTAAAGTTATGAGTTAACCACTTAACCTTTGACAATTCTTTCTATTGGCTAGAAGACCATATTACATGAAGTAAAATTAGTACGGGCACATACAAATTTGTGTACATAGTAGCATCAGAGAATTTATAATCAGACATCGACAATAAGAATGCAACTCCAAATGAACCATGCATTTGTTTTTAGAATTCATATTTAAATAATCACGAGAAGAGAATAGTAAAAACTTCATTGGCATGATTTGGGTATGCAAAAGAGTGCTGAAAATAATTTTCTCCATATACAATAACCTAAAGTAGATCTCCTATTATGACTGATTCAGAATAATTAGTATCTACATAAATTTCTACTTGAACATGATTATATTCAGTACATAAAAGTCCTAGTGGGGACAAGGATCAACATAATCAAACTGCCACGATGATATTAAAATTTAAATTCAAATTGATTAGAATTAATTGGAGATTTACATATTAGTTATATTCAAATTTGATTGATTTGATTTGGTGAAAATGTAGGGCTGATTTGGTGAAAATGTAGGGCTGATTTGGGAGATTTGAAGATCCATCATATTTAAAATTAATTTTATTTTATTGTAATAAAATTAATTTTATTTTATTGTAATAAAATTAATTTCATATTTATTTTAGATTTATTTTGTGTTTTATTTTTAGCATTATGCATTATATTTTTAATTTTTTTCGTGAGATCTCTCTGCATAGAGTGGTCCCCTAATATTGTATTAGTTGGTTGTTATTGATTAATGAAATAAGCTTAGAGTTTTTAGTGTCTAGATCTAAGTTAAGTGGACGATATTCCGTTGAAGCTAAAAGTAGAGCTAGCCTTTGGTGAGAATACTCACATAACCTAATTATCTTCAATTTTTTAAGTAAAAAATTCTTATTTATTTAAAAAAAATCTTTAACCTCTGCCCATCTCCCTCTCCTTCCTCTTCTCTGTGAATTCAACCACGTTGTTGTTCCACTTCCCTACGGTTGAGCTTTCAGCTCGCGTCACTCCGGCCGATCTCTTGACTGCCATCATCCGCGTGAACGTCACACCACCCGAGCTCCTGACTGCTATCATCTATGCGGTAGCCTCCTTTTGTAGCCACCTGAGCTCCTGACCCTATAGATGGGTTAGGATTCAAGGCATCTCAACAAGAACCATATCCCATTTTAATTGACTAAAAATCCAGATCCAATACATTACCACACTTCATTCCTGCTAAACCTTTTGCTAATGCAGGAATTCATGCAACAAACTTGAGCAACATGGAAGCATAACAAACACTAATGTAGAAATGCAAATGGTGCTAAACTCATCATGATTACTCATTTATGAAAACCTTGCAAAACAATTGGAAAAATTATGTCAAAATGACAAATTTAACCAAAAAAAGGAACTACAATTGACTGGTGTACTCACCATTCCGAACTCTTCGGCATCCCAACTACAAATGATGATGGTCCTCCTAGGTCTCCATCCAGAACGCAGCAGGGTCCCATAACGACTAGCAATGTCGAGCAGAACAGCAGTTCCACTGTTGGGGTCCACAGCACCATATGTCCAAGCATCTCGGTGGTTGCCGAGAATAACATAGCGGTCAGGCTCCTCAGACCCCTCAATGATGCTAATGATGTTATGTATGGCTGCCAACTTTCCATCTTCCTTGAGAAAGAAGAATGATAAATAGAAGTCCCATTCAAACACAATGATCTCATAAAGTTATTAGGCATTTCATGAAGCATGTTTTAGGTAACTAGTGTCACATTAATCACTTTTCAGCCATCTTTATAACTTCTTTACACGTAAAATGCAATGAAAAAACAAAGCAAATATCAGCCTGACTATTGAAAAATAGGATATTGAATCAGCCGAAAAGATAAAATTGATTATCTGCAATGTTTGTCACTTGATGCATCTTAGGAAAATAAACGGCAAATCCATAATTGAATGGAAATTGCTAAAAGCATGTATTTCATGACATTTAAGAAAACCAGATCATTCTGACTGTTTCTGAAGAACAGATACAAAGTCAGAACAAACTAAAAGCTATCCAAATTGCAGACCCAATTTCATAGAACCACACCCAGTTTAAATTACTGGCATTTAAATCAAGATAGCAGACATAGTGAGTAAATTGATAGCGTATTAATGATGATCTAATTGGATATAATAACCTCACATTTCAACAAGTTTGTAAATCAACTTTAGATGTAAAATTCACAACAGAAAGATGATAGCAAATGGCTTAACCATCATGCCAAGCATGTTCACCTCCCACTAACAACAGGATCAACACCAGCTTAAAAGTTTCGACTAATCCTTCCTGAGAATCATCATTGAATAGGGAAAGTTCCAAACCAAGAACTTTGGAAGTACAGAACATTGAATTAGTAAAGTAAAACCTGACCAAACTTTGGCAACCAGAGAAATGGAATCTGAAATTGTAAGGCCCTAAGGAAAGGAGAAAATCCATCCTTATCCAAAATCTCATGTCAGGCAAGCAAAGCCAGATTTAAAATTACTCTTGAATCACAGCCTACAAGATTGAGATTTTCAGTTCAGTCAGTTAACCAGAGATTTAACAAGATAACAAAATCCTGGATCTCAAGTTCAAGTGAACCCACCAATTATTCCTACATATGGTTGAAAAAAAAGGAACTACATTGAGTTGAATCCATGGATATAAAGTTATTCGTGGATCATAACCTACAAGATCAAGCTTTTAGGATGATTAGTAATTAGAGATTTAACATAGATGAAGCTCACAGCAATAATTCATTGAAAAGTGAAAAGTGCAGCCCAGCAACACGGCTCAGTCATTATCAAAACCCTCAACGATTCTATTCAAGAAAGCAACCTAGGAAATTTCCACCCAAAATGGACGGCCAAGATCGTACTTTGAAGCAGAGGAATACGATCGCAGCCATTACGCTTACCATATAAGTAAAGTTCAGGAGCGTCGGGCCCCCGCCGACGCCAACCAACGCCGGCGACTCGGCCTTCCACTCCGGCGGGGCCGGGAGACCGCCGAGGGAAACAAGGATCTCGCCCGCGGTTGCTGCAGACACTGGCATGGACGGAATCCTCGGGAACCTCCTCGTAACTTCGCCGTCCTCCACCCGGAACCTCTCTCCGCCGACGATCGCTGCCCAGCCAGGGGTGAGGGGGTCGCCGGGGCCGCCGAGCAGCACTGTTCCCCTTTCCACCCCTCCACCGGTAGTTTTCCCATACATGAGCACGGCCTTGGCTCCCCTCGCTGCCGCCGTCTCCACGACCGCCCCCCTCGGCCCGCCGCCCCTCCGAACCACCGCCACGCAGCCACGGACATCGACGCCAAGCCGTTGGAGCGTGAGGTAGTCCTCGTCGCGACCGAGGTTGACGTAGACCGCAGGCCCGACGGTGGCGCCGGAAGCGGAGTATGCGTGGTAGGGTGGGACAACGCGCACACCGGAGTCGGCGGGCTCTGCCAGGGATAGAGGCTTGATCAGGGCCCCGTCGGATCGGAGGAGGGAAAGAGAGGCGGCGGCAGGGTAGGAGAGGAAGGGGGAATATTCGCGAGTCAGGGTTTCGAGGCCCGCGCGCTCGAGCTGGGAGCGGACGTAGGCGGCGGCAGTGGCTGCAGAGGGCGTGCCGGCAAGGTGGGTATTGAGGGTGATGGCGCGGAGGTGGGATGAGATGGAGGAGTTGGCTGATTTGGAGAGGGAGAGGAAGAAGAAGCCAGAATCGGCGGCGACGCCAACGGAGGGGGTGGAATTGGAGGAAATAGGGATGGATTCAGGGGAACGGAGTAGGGAGAGGAGGAGGAGGAGGAGGAGGAGGAGCGGGAAGAGGAGGAGGAGGAGGAGGCGGCGACGGGAGGAGCGAGAGAAGTTTGGGGAGGCGGAGGAGGGCATTATGGGAAGAAAATGGGAGGAAGTGGGGAAGAGGAGGAATTTAGGAAGGGAAGCCGACTTTATTTCGGCGGGAATGACGAAAAAGGCCTTGTTTTTTACCTTATTGCAGGTGAGTCCATTTGAAGTTGAGTTTATTTAATAATATTTTTTATTTAAAATATTAAAAATATTAAAAATATTAAAAATTTTAAATTCTAAATTAATTTTTGAATTTAAATTAAGGCTACTTATAATAGATATTTTTAATAAAAATATCTATTATTTATAAAAAAAATTAAAATATAATAAAATAAATTTATTTTTTTATTTTTATGTGTATATTTTTTATCATGACTCTTACATATAGAAATTTTTTAATTATATTTTACAAAATTTAAATTTTCAAATTTCTCACAGTATCCCAACGGTCAGGGCCGTCGGGCTGTCAGCCTTGCAGCAGAAATGGGAAGTTTGCAATATTTAATTTTAGAGGTTGTAAAACGTAATTAGTTCGAAATTAGTATACAAAATTTTTAGGGGTAATTACATATTGCTAAACATTTTTTAAAAAATTTAAAAACTATCACACTAAAATCTAATTTTTTCATAGATTTAATATCTAAATTATTATATTATTTATTTATCATAAAAACTATATAAAAATTATAATTCATATATATGCCGCAAAATTATTATAAAAAAACATTATAATTTTTATATAATTTTTTAATTAATATATAATATTAAAATTTTAAGTATTAAATATATAAAATAATTAGATTTTAATGATATATTAGTATGTATGTAATTACTCTCACTATATTATATTCTAATTTTAATGTCTATAATTTTTTAGTTCAAATTTTTATGAAAAAAATAATATACATATATATATAATATATAAATTTTTTTATGTTACGTACATGAACCTCTTGATTTTTTATTTTAATTTTATTTTAATTCAAATTCATTGAAAATTATCCATTATAAAGAGAATTCGAGTTGATGTTACAAACACTTGTGTTGGTGCTTATGAAAGACAATAACTCACTGATTGTAAGACGTGTGTCAAGCATCTAACACTACTGGGATTGACAATTGGCCAATGATGATCAAAATCGGAAAGTTTAGAATCGCAAATAATTTCTTAACATCGATAGCACCAAGCGACTTACATAATAATGCGAGCTTGTGATTTACAGGTACAAAAATATTATTTTTGAATCATATTCTTGAAAATGTGATGACTTTGATTCTGAAATAGTAAAAGCATTGCAGTTCTAATTCTTTTTTAAAAAATTATTTTTTATTAATTTTTCTTAATAAAAAATATAAAATTTAATTTTTTTTTATTAATTTAAACCATTTAAATAGTTTAAAGGATTATTATACTTCTTTTTTCTCTTTTTTCTTTAAATTTTAACAAAAATTTTAATTTATTTCATCATTTTCTTTCTCTATTTTAAAATTTTAAATTAAAAAATATATATTAATATTTTAAATTTATATTTTAAAAATAAAAAAATTAAAAATTAAGAATAATTTTATGATATAATAATAAAAAATTAACAATTATACATTAATTGAGATAAAAAAATATTATTTTTATAATATCAAGAATTTAAATTAAAATTTTTTAATTTGTAATGTAATTCCAATCTTATATGCAATTTTACTTTAATTATAAATAAGTTTATAATATAAAAATCACATGCTCTGCCCAATAGATAGCATCAAACTTTGGATTTTGTAATCTTATATTCCTTGATGCATTTTTTTTATTCATTTAATTTTGTTCTACTAACATCTATTTTGCTTAAAATGATCGATCACAATGCATTATTCTAACGAAAATTTTATTTTTTCCTATAAAAAAAGAAAAAAAAATTGAGACTGAAGTTTAAATGAACAGATGAAAGTCCACCTCATGCATCAATTCACGATCCGGTGAATTCTTAGATGCGGATAACGCATCGCACCATTGGTGCGATTAGGCCTGTTAACGGGTTGGATCGTGACCCGATCAGATCCGAGTTCTGATCCAATTATCCTATTAAATGGAATAATTTTTTAACTCAAAGTATTAATCCGAAATTCAACCTGGTCCGTTTATATATTGAGTGGGTCGGATCCAGATTGACACTGATTCGTTCTAGTAAAAATTCGATTTGAATTTTTTTAAATAATATTACATATTTTTATTAATTATTGTAATAATAAAAAAAATGAAATATAAATTTTAAGGTTAATTTTATCTAAATTTAAAGATAAAATTTTATTAGATGATTATATATAATTATTAATTTATGTTATATTTAAATTAATTTTGACTAATTTTATAAATTTTTATTTATAATATTATTTTTAAAATTAAGTATTTTACTTTTTTTATAATATTTTTACATATATTATTACTTTTATTTTATATATATATTTTTTGTGATAATTTAAAATAATATATAAATATTTTAAATTAGTTTTATTAATATAAATAAATGAAGTGAAATGTATATTATTTACTTATTTTAATTTTTATATTTTTAATTTATATTTAAGGTTAATTATTTGATAGATTAATTAATATTATTATTATTATATATATATAAATTCAAAAAGAATGAACAGTTTTTAGATTTTTAAAGAAAATTAATAACTTAAATAAGTAAATTATAGTTAGTATAAGTTTTGGGTTGACCCGAAATTTGATCTGAAAATTCGATCCATCACGGGTCATGAATCGGATCAAGGTTGACGCAGATCCAATCCGAATATCTTTTGGGTCGGAGCTAACTCATCCGAATGTAACTTGTTTACAGGCCTAGGTGCGGTGAGTACCTCATGAAAAAGGTGATCGAGTGCCATATTAGGTACACTTGAAATAGTGAGGAAATATAGAGTCTGTTTGTTTGCAAGGTTAAATTTAATAATATTAAAATTAAATTTAGATAGATATATTTTTTATTAAAAGTTATAAATGATGTGAAATAAAGTTATTTATTATTTTAATAATATATGTAGAATATGAAATAAAGTTAATTTTTAATATTAAATTTTATGTGTAATGTGATATACTTGACTAAAATTAAATCTAATTAATTTTTAACGGTCAAACAAATGAGCTTAAGCTGTATTATGTAGTTTTGGGTAATCGCATGATGTAATAAGAAAATGTAGTACACTTGTATTTTTTTTGTGTAATTATTTAAGTATTATAATATGAACATCATGATTTTTTAAATATTATATTTTAAAAATTAAAAAAATATGTAAAATATAATATTTTATGTCAATAATATAATATTTAAAAATAAGTTTGTAATATATAAATATAATAGTATGAAGTATTATGTAGGTAAATATTATTATAATAAATTATATTTTTAATTTATATCAATATAATTAGTTATAATTTAAAATTTGATAATTTATAGCAAATGAGGTGCCGCGGCTTATAATAACTTATTATGCTTTTTAAACTATATTTTAAAATTTAATATAATGTATAAAATTATATATTTTTTGTTTTAAGTCTTCGTCGGAACGCAAGAAGCATCTTGCAATTATTCAATAAAATATGTTTTTTAAAACTATATTAATATAATAAATTATATTTTAAAATTTTATTATGTCAAAAAACTGTATATATATATATATATATATATATGTGCTACTTAAACCTTCATGAGAAATTTCGGGTTTTAATTACTTAACAAATAATTATTTAAATAATATTAATATAATATACAGTATTTAAAACTTTAATAATATGTAAATGTAAAATAAATATGAAAGGCTTTTAGGGATCGAGGAATAAAAGGTGGAATAAAAAAATAATTTATGTAAATATCTTAATATTTAAGTATCATTTTCTGAGCGATAATCTCATCATTTTTTATAAAATTATTTATACATATTATCAATCTAAGAATTATTTTATAAAAATAATATAATTTAACATTAAAATAATATTAAATTAAACACAACTTAAATAAATCCAATGTTACTTCACATGTAAATCTTTTAGATCTTGTTTGACACAAGACAAAAATCAAGATCAAAATAATTCGAGTATTTTAGTTTACAATGTAAAATAAAATTAATATTTTTATTAAAAATTATTGAGTACGTGAAATAAAATAATATTATTTATATTAAAATTTATGTAAAAATTATTATTATTATTATTATTATTATTATTATTATTATTTAAACTACTATTTTGGTCCTGATTCTGATTCTCGCGCCAAATAGGGTCTTAGAGTTTTTTTAAAAGCCCCTGTTGTTTGAAGTTTCAAACAAATTGATTTGTATTTTTTAAATTCTTTGAGTTAATATCAATTAGTTCTTTCTAGTAATTTTTAAAAAAATTACATGTAAATAAATTATTTGATATTAATAAAATAATTTAATAAAAAATATATATATTTTATTATCAGATTAAATTAGACATTATGTTTACCTTAAGTATTGATGTAAATTTAAAATTAGTCTACTAATTAGAAATAATCATATTTATTAAGTTTTTTATCCATAATAATGAATTTATTTATATGTTATCTTAAACTAAAGAAGTAATTTTAAAAACTAAAGAGATTTAATTGCACATAAATTCAAATCAGAGAAATATAATTGCTATTTGCCCAAATTCTTTGAATTAGGTCTATAATTTATAAAATCATTCACAAGTTTAAATAATCTATTAATTTAATTCAAAATAAATACTATGCCCTCGTGATCATATATAGCATGCGAGTAGACCTGAACAATGGGCGGATCAGATTTGACATGAGTCGAGTTTAATCAGGCTTTGACTAAGTCAAAGCGGGCTTGAGCCAAGCTTAGCCTGATTTACGGGCCTACTTTTATAATCAAATCCGCCCGATATGCGGGACGGGCTACCCACAGGCCCAAAAGGTCTGAAATTTATATCCAAATATAAATTTAAGTTCTTGACGTTTTGACATACTATATTGCTATTTATGCTTTTCATAATTATATATTAATATAATTTTACTTAAGTTGATTATTACTAAAATTCTATTATATTTTACCTAGGACATGAATTTAAAATAGTTAAATAAATTAGTGAATAATAATGTCTAACGGATGTTAAATTAATATATTAGAACTATTTAACGGTAAAAATTTAAATTATTATTTTTAATTTTATAAAGTAACACAGATTATCAAACAAATTATATAAGACTAATCTAATAATAATAATAATAAATTAATATATCTTAAAAATATAAATTATAGCGTAAATTTATCATTAATTACATCTCAAATACATAAATAAATTTAAAAAAAAATTAATATTATCACAAAAATAACATAGATCAATAAAGATAATTAATTAGAAGTATGGGATATAAGAAGTAGACGTGGGCAATGGGAGAGCCGGGTTTGGCATGGATCGAGCTTAACTGGTGTAATATCTAGATTTTTTTTTAATTTCAAGTTTTAGTTAAATATTATGTTAAATATATTAAAATAGTAATAATAATAATAATAATTTTGAAACTATTTATAAGAATTAGATCTAAAAATAATAATTATGGATCTATTTATAAGAAGGTAAAATTATGGAGATCATAATGCAATTGTTCCCACTTTGGATAAGCGCAGAGCATTTATTTTTATTTCTTTGCTGGGCTTCTGGATTCCTCTGCCGTGCTCTCTGCCGTGCTCTCTGCCGTGGCTGGTGAGGAGGAGAAGGATGAAGGAGAAGAAGAAAGGGGAAGAAGAAGGAGAAGAAGAAAGAAGAGGAAGAAGGAGAAGAAGAAAGAAGAGGTAGGAAGAAGAAGAGGAAGAAGGAGAAGAAGAAAGAAGAGAGGGGAAGAAGAAGAGGAAGACGACGGAGTTGATTAATAAATTTGATTTATGTATAATAGTAATTGATTTGTTAGGCATAAAATATAATTTCGATAAGTGAATATAAATGAAATTATAACAAAACTTGTAATATGAATTCAGTTAAAATTATTTTTGTTTTGAGAGAATTATGAGGATATGAAATATATATATGAGTTAAAATTAATTTTTTATTTTTCAGGGTAAACGTGTGAAAATAGATTATCAAACAACTAAGAGGTAGGGGGAACCAACTCGTGATGATCTAATTGTTGTTTGTTTAAATTTAATTTTTAAATTATTATTTGGTGAAAATATTTATATATGTTGGGTTCGATATTTCTAAATTACTGTTATCTTGCGATAAATTGCACATCATCGATGAATTACTATTATTGATGCTATTAGTGTATATTAAATTAGGGATAAGTTAATTGTTATTAATGTTTATTGAATAATTATGAATGTTTGTGTGCAAAAATTTAATATAGTCATATATTATTTGACTGCAGTAATACCTTGTAATATAATTTAATGTGATTATAGAATATTAGTATTAAAACTGAATTAGTAAAATTTGGAGAGAGAATATTGTAACTGTAGAGTACTTTATAATGTTGTCTATCCTAACTCGAGCTTGCTAATATTATTACTGTTATTGTTACTATTTTGAGGCCTCCTCATTGCACCTACTGAGTAGGAGTAAGTCTTCGTGTGGTCACAAAATTACTGTTTAGAGGTCTCCCCATTGCACCTACGGAGTGGGAATAAGTCCTCCATTGTTATTATTATTAGAGGGTAACAACAGTCTATAAAGTAGCTCCTGGGCTCTAAAGTAAATGAAAAAAATATAATTAACTGAATAATAAATGTGAGATTTGATATGTACAACATGAAACTATGTTATTTACTGTTACCAATTGCATGTTGTAATATTGGTTGTTATTCATGATGTGTTGGTTAAAATTTTGAGTTCGAGAGAACACATTCCCTATTATTTTTTTCAAGTACAACTCATAAATCACAAGAAGGTGTGTGAAAGATCACCTAATTATCGTTAGCTTTAAATATTTTGAGATTATAATTAACTTAGAAAAACTTTTGTAATATTGTATTTGATGTTTTAGACATTATCTCTATATTGTGGATTTGACTTTTTTATTATTTTTATTTAATTAGAAATGCTTCTTAGTTTATTTTAGTTTGAGCATAATTTCAAAAATGAATTTGAATAATGATAAGTTTAATGTTTTTTTTAAGAAAAATAAAAATTGTTGTATCACACCAGCTAGTATTTTGCTGCATTATTTTTTTAGCAAAGTGTGACAATCGGGCTTTGACTAAATTAACTCAGACACGGGCCAGGCTTAGCACGAATCTAACATTATATTTATTTTAATAGAATAAAATAAGTTCAGAATGAAATTATTATTCTAAAAAAAGTAAAATTATTATTTTATTTAAAATAATAATTTCTCCGTTTACTGGCCTAAAATATATTATAAAATAAGCAGTAAATAAAAAAATATATATACTAAAATACTAATAAATATAATTTAATAAAATTTTATATTATTTATTATTATTAAATTTAATTTATTCAAATAATTAAATAAAAAATTTATATATATATATATATATATATGAATGTATAATTTACATATAATAATAACTATACTAAACTAAATATATGAATAATTATTTCATAAAAATAAAAGAGAAATAAAATAATTATTTCTTTCAAATAAAGCGCCCCTTAAGTGATGACTAGTGAACATAGGTCCATGTTGACCTTATTGAAAGAATTTTTATCTTATTTCTTTATGTCAACAATAGATATTTTTATCATAAGCATAAGTGTAATTAGAAATAAAACTAAACTTAAAAATTTAAGTAAAAAATTTTAGCAAGTCTGAATGTCTTATAGAAACATATTACGGAAAAATAGGGTGTACAAATAATAATTTAAATTAAAAAAAATAAATTGAATGGTTTAAATTTGACGGTTTTATTTGATTTAGAATTAATGATTTAGTGGTGATTTGATATTCTGACGGTTAATCGGTTTAAGTACTATTTCATATATTTGAAAATCAAAATAATCAAATTAACTGATTATTAAATAATTTTATATATAAATATAATTTTATTATGTTGTAAAGATTATATAATTACTCTTGAACACTTACTGTTATTTTATTAAATTTATTACGGTGATGCGATTGAGTTATTTTATGTTTAAATAATTTTTTTAAAATGTTATTGAGAGTAAATGTGAATTTTTTATTTAATTAAATTATTTTTATGCTAAATTACTCTTATATTAAAACTATTTTTAAATATTTGTATAATAATATTTAATCTTAGGGCAAATTTCACCCAGGTCCCTGAGTTTAAGGGTTATTATCACACAGGTCTACGTTTTTAAAATTCTATCTTCGGGGTCCCTAGGTTTTCAAAAATTATCATCTAG
>JAEMOT010001892.1:4068-15892 GCA_019297695.1 Apostasia ramifera | reverse complement strand
GGCGCTGGGCGGCGCGGTGACGGCGCGGGGCTGCGCGGCTGCCGGATCTGGAGGAGAGAGGGAGGGTAAGGGTATAATAGTAATTTTTATATTTTTTAATAATAAAAAAATAAAAAAGGGACCCAGATGATAATTTTTGAAAACCTAGGGACCCCGAAGATATAATTTTAAAAACGTGGACCTGTGTGATAATAACTCTTAAACTCAGGGACCTGAGTAAAATTGCCCTTAATATTATTATGAGATGATTTAGAATTTTTTTATATAAAAAATTAAATAAAAAAATAGTTTTCACCAAACAAAACTGAACCAAACTGATAATCATTTGGTTGATTTGGTTGGTTTTTTTAAATTTAAAATCGAACCTGAATTTTGTTTTCGTTTGAGCACCAAATCGAATCATTAAATCGAATGCATGGTCCTACAGAGAATAATTTTTAGGTGCACAAAATACTTTTGTAGGCTGCATGCAAACCAATAGAAATACGACAGTCATCTTGTCGTTTCTGCTCATTGCTCGATGTTGGAATCATATAGAAATACGGTTGAGGAATGACGAATTTTCACCTACATCGAGCTGGATTGTGCAACAATATCATTAATAGATTGCTTGAAAAATCCGAGAATGTGTTCCTATATGAATCCCTATACGACATTATCGCACCAACGTATTACTATAGGGAACATCTTGCTGGCATTTTATGGGATCACATAGTAGCATAAAACTATAATATTACACGAAACATATATACATAGCCTAACCTAATGGGTATGTTTGTTTGGAAGGTTACATTTAACGAGATTAAAATTAAACTTGAATAGAGATATTTTTTTATTGAAAATTGTGAATGATGTGAAATAAAGTTAATTATGATGTTGGGATATGCAAGGGAAGTGATATAAAGTTAGTTATTATGTCGGAATATGTGAGGGATGTAATATAAGTTAGTTATTATTTTAGTAATATGTGTAATATTAAATTTTATATGTGATGTGATATGTCTGGTTAAAATTAAACCAAGTTAATTTTCAACAGCCAAACAAACAGGGTCAATATGTTAAACTAGCCATGTTCTCCCAAGTGTCCAATTATGTTAAATTTTAGTGTTAAGGAAGGGTTCTCCTCTAAAGTGCAAGATATCATATCTCGGTACTTCCTATTTGAACGATTCTGATCTTGGATCATTTATAGGTCTCGGTGCAATAGCCTAACTCAATATAGATACCATGTAGCTTAAAGCTTGCTAAAATTATATACGTATCATCTTTCTCATGCTTTATAGACGTGAGATTTACCTGACAATATCATATGCACACTCTCTTTTTGGACTTAACATGCTTACTAAGATTTGCCTCGCTATTATCTAAGAGGTCAATCATGTCTAATTATTGTATTGATGTGTGAATAATATATATCTTAACTATATTTATATTATATTTTATTAGTTTTTTTAATTTTTACTTCATATCGGTTCGACCCATCATTGAATCTTGAACTTTTCAGTCAACCAGTTCTGAAGCCGGTCCGATTTTCAAAACTTTGAACCGGATTCAAGTTACAATCTGATTATTCAATTAAACTGAAAAAAAATTTACCCGAAGTGTTAATCTGCGTCCCTGTCCATGAGCTCCTCCCGAGTTCTTTGCTGCCTTCCGCATCTTCCTCGCTCCCACCCAGAGAAACAGACGAACGTGGATGAATCCAGAATATGCCATCAAAACTTTGTGCCATGGCGAGCAAGAGAGAGAATAAATTGAATACCTTCCATTTCTGCTTCCGCTTCGTCTTCATCTCTACTTCCTCTTTGTATCTCGGTTTCGTCGCGACTCTCAATTTTTCCCCAACTTGCTTGCCGGATTACTCGATCTATTTCTTCGGCGAGAACGATCCGGACTCCCGCCTTGATGATCGCGAAGAGTTTGTGATGGATCCGGCAACGCCTAAATCTCCAGCCGGCATCGGCCGGTGCTCCTGCGGTTGCGCGTGCTGCGGCCCGTCGACGGAGACGATGGAGGAATCAGGAAGCGCGTGGAGAGATCCGCCAGCGCAGACGACCGAGGATGAGGTGGAAATGGTGCGATCGGATTTGGGCGGCGACGTGGCGGCGCTGCGGGAGAAGATCCACCATCTGTGCTCAGAGCTGGAAGAGGAGCAGAACGCAGCGGCGACGGCGGCCAACGAGGCAATGTCGATGATCCTCCGGCTCCAACGCGAGAAGTCGGAGACGGAGATGGAGTCTCGTCTGTACCGGCGGCTGGCCGAGGAGCAGATGGCCCAGGATCAACGTGAGATCGCTGCCCTTGAAGACCTCCTTATAGTCTACAGGAACCGCCTCGATCTCTCCTCCTCCATCGCCTCCGATCCCGGCACCATCTCTGCCACCGCCGCCATCCATAGTTTTCGATCTGGGCCAGCCGACGCAGACGGCAGTGCTTCCGCCATTGTGAAGTACCCGCACATAAAATGCGCGTTGTCGACTAACGACGACAGTTCGGATCTGGATGTCAGGCTCACGCCACCGTACGAGCTCGACGCCGCATTCCTTGACGGAGGCCTTTCGCCTCCAGCGGAGACGGAGGACTTGTTCCAGGCGGGTAACCTCTGCGGAAGAGAGGACGGGGAAGATGAATCCGGGGATAGGGTTTACACGATCGATACAGTGCACCGCGGGGCGCCGAGCCTGGAGGAGGAGGGGAGGGAGTGGGTAGGCATGGACGGGGGTGATGTGGAGGATTGGAGGATGAGGAGGGTGGAGATGAGGTTGGCGGAGCTGGAACAGGATAACGATGAGGTCCGCAAGGCCGTCGCATCCATGCAGGCGGATGTTCGCCAGGTTGTGCGCCTCAAGGTGGTGGCGCAGCAGCTGTACAAAATCCTGGAGCATTTCTAAATATTTTCCCCCGATTTTGGAGAACTTTACAATTTTAAGGCAAAAAAATTTAAATGTAATTTCAATTTCTTCTTCTATAAAAAAAATGCGGGACATTTGCATGGTGGACACAAAAATTAAACTAATTTATAAATTTTATCATAAATCTCGAAATATTACATATATTATATCTAAAATAGCTATTTTTTTATTTTTCACATTTACAGTAAATTCTATCAGAATATTTAACCATAATTAAATCTCAACAAAATCTCACTCATTTAATCATCGACCTTCATGTTAGGGCATCGCGGAGCTGCTCGCGATGCATCACTCTGCTATTTACATCTTCCTTTTATGCGGGCATCACGAGCGAGCATCGGGCCTTTCTGCAACTTCAAAGTTCTGTTGCCACCGGCCTCAGAAAGTTTTAAAACTTAGAGTGACCTAGTTGAACATCGGTCCAAAGTAGAGGACCTAATTGATATTAGCCCGCAACATAATGGAATTATTTAAAACAAACCTTATAAATCATTTTTCAATAATCTAATTCAAAATTTTTCTAAAATATTCAAGGAAGATTTACATACAGAACACTAAATTCATCACAAATTACATATTTCACCATCGTTTAGTAAATATTACGCATATCACACTCTTTCTTTGTTGGCTATTGTTACAATAGAAATATAAAACCCATAGGAAGAGTGTGATATGCATAATATTTACTAAATGATGGTGGAATGCGTAATTTGTGATGAATTCAGTGTTCTGTATTTAAATCCCCTAATATTCAAAGCAGACAATTGTATGCGCATTTTATTAGATATAAGCTCAGCCCATGTATGGGCCCAATGGGCCGGCCATTTAATTTTTATATTTTGTGCAAAATAATATTTAATTTTGAAGTTTAATTCCACAAATTTACAAGATTCGCGGCGTCTCGTGCGCATGAGTCTCCGAGGGGCGAGGGCTATCCATGCTCGATTCCTTATCCGTCACCTCCCGGTGACCTTAGGCCTGTAGCGATTAGCCGGGGATCGGGACACCGCCGGTGATCTTACGTCAGCCAAATCGCCGTCTCCCAGACTCCCAAGTCCCACACCGCCGGTCCGCCACTCCCCGCAAAACTAGGGTTCGGCGGTGTTCATCCTCTTCGATCCCACCAGCTACGGAGCTCGACCTCGTCTCTCTCACCGGGCGGTAACCTCCTTCTCCCGCTTTCTTTTTTCCTGCCTTCTTTAACCATTCATTAAAACTCATGGCGACCAGTCGGAATTTTTCCTCCATGGCGGCCTTCAAGTTTTTTGATTTAGCTTAGATAAGGATTCATGGTAGCATTTGATTCTAGGGTTTTAAAGATCAAACCTAATGAAAAAAAAAAAATTTTGGACCCAGTGTTTCTCTAGCAATTCAAACAGATGACTTTAGGCTATTTTTCTGCTTAATTTCCATGGCTGAGCTTCAGAAACTTGGTTAAGTAGTGCTTCTGTTGTGGTTTTCATGTCCTTGTTGTTGGTTATGTATGTAAAATAACATTTTGGTATCTCTTGTTTTGCTGTATGTGCATATTAAGTCTCTAATTTTCAGATTAAGCAGCTTGATCAAACAGTTTAAGTAAAGTATAAATTGATCTTTTTGGTAATATATGTTACTTCTACAGAAAAAATAAATTTTTTTATAGCTTTTTTGGTAGTAATAGGTGTCTGTCGGCGTTCCTCACCCAGTAACGTCTTTTACAAAAAAGGACTCATCTGTACTTTTATTTAAAAAAAAAATTTAAGAAGAAAGAGATTTGTACTGCTAATATTCAAGTTATTAAAAACATGTATAAAGAAGCTGTTACTTGTGTTCGGATATAATAAGTTTAACTGAGGATTTTTCTATAATAGTTGGATTATATAAAGGCTCACTTTTAAATCTATATCTTTTTTCATTGGTTATAGAAATTTTGACTAAACACATTAAAGATGAGATGTTTTAATGTATGTTTTTCGCAGATGATATTCTTCTTGTGGATAAAACTAAAGAGGGGGCTGAAATGCTTTAGAATCAAAATATTTACGTCTTAGTAGATCAAAAATTAAATTTATGGAGTACATAGTTAAAAAAGAAGCACTTACATTGACGATATGATAATTGATGATTAAATTATCAGAAAAAGTAAGTGTTTTAGATATCTTGAATCAATCATACAATGTGATAATGAAATAGATAGTAATGTCATTAGTAGAATCCAAGCAGGATAGATAAAATAGAGGAATGTATATGGTGTATTGTGCGATAGAAAATTTTTATTTGAACTTAAACGTAAATTATATAGAATAATTGTAAGATCAGCGATGTTATATGATGCCGAATATTAACCTACAAAGTAGAAATGCATAAACAAAATAAGTATCATAGAAATGAGGATGCTTAAGTGGATAAGTGAGCGTATGCGAAAGAATAAAATGAGAAATGAGTATATATACGAGAAAGTTGAAGTAGCCTTAATTGAGAACAAACTCAAAGAGAATCAGCTTAGATTTATTGAATAAGTAAATTGTAGGCTGATAGAAGCTCCAGTAAAAAAAATTAAATTATTAAATCTTGCTCTTATAAAAGAGAGAGAAAAGTAAAAAAAAATATGACAAGAAATTATAAGAAATGATCTTACATACTTGAAGTTAAATAATAATTTATTATTTAATAGAGTGTAATGAAAATAAAGGATTTATACAGTCAACTTCACTTAGTGGATAAAGATTTGGTTATTGTTGGTGGCGGTAGTGGTTGACTAATCTACTTAATTTAATAACTAAAGACACCTATATGCACAAAAGGGCAAACAAAAGGAACTCAAATGCTATTTAGCCTTTATTTTATGGATATAAACCTTCTATTTTGTTGCTAAATGCATATTTTGTTGATTTTCTTCTTGTGTTGGTATTGAATATTTGCTACCAGTTTGTAGTTAATTCATTTGTTACATGAATGGTTGTTCCTCTTCAATCGCTTCTCTAATGTCTGGTAGATTCATGGAGGGTTCTAGGACTGAGGGGGATGAATTGATAGCAGATTATGTCAGCTGCCTTATGTCATTGGATGCTAATACCAACACCAGGCCTGGAGAGAATATTAATCCATCATCTCTCTCAATCTCAGCCCCTCCTGATGTTCCAGTAAGTATTGCTTCCAGGTTACCTGAATCGTTGGAAATAAAAGATTCAGTTCACAATGGTGTCGAAGAGACAAAGCTCGAACCGGTGCTTGGCTTGGAGTTTGAATCTGATGAGGCTGCCAAGTCTTTTTACAACGATTATGCTAGAAGGTTGGGGTTCCCTTTTCGAGTTGGTAGGTCTAGGAGATCCAAAGGTGTTGAGGAAGTGCTAATTATGAAGAGGTTTGTGTGCTCGAAAGAGGGTATATACCGTAAAAAGGCTTCAAGTGAGGGAACGAGGAAGCGTGAAAGGATTTCTATGAGAGAAGGTTGTAAGGCTATGATGGAAGTTATTCGTGATGGTGAAAGGTGGGTTGTTTCAAAGCTTGAGAAGGCACATAATCATCATCTTGGTACTTGTAGTAGAGTTGGTTACCTACGTGCTAGAGGATTCATTGAAACTTCACAGAAGTCGAGCATTATGGCATCTGATAATACAACAGTGCTTCGACAGAATGCTTTTGGAGAAGGTGGAGATGCTCAGGGCTTGTTTGATTACTTCAAACGGATGCAGGCCGAGAATCCTTCCTTCTTTTATGCGATCCATGTCGACAACAACAGCTGTGTGACTAATGCTTTTTGGGCCGATTCGAGGGCCAGGACTGCATATAGTTATTTCGGAGATGCAGTTACATTTGATACAACTTACAAGAAGAACAAGTACATGATGCCCTTTGTTATGTTTTCAGGGGTGAATCATCACCTTCAGCCCATTTTGTTCGGATCTGCTCTGCTAGTGGATGAGACTGAATACTCGTTCATTTGGTTATTCGAAACGTGGCTTGCGGCAATGGGAGGCCGCCCTCCCGTGTCTCTAGTTACTGATCAGAATAGGGCCATGGGGGCAGCAATTGCCAAAGTTTTCCCGAGTACCTCTCATCGTTTTTGTAAATGGCTCATATTGAGTAGAAGCAAGCAGAAATTGGCCCATATTTATTCAGCACACCCTACTGTAAGAGAAGAACTGGAGAAGTGTGTTATTGAGTCTGAATCAGTCAGAACTTTTGAAACAAACTGGGCTTCAATGATTGATAAATATGACCTGAGGAAGAACACATGGCTCCAGGGGTTGTTCAACGTTCGACAAAAATGGGTCCCTGTGTATCTGAAGGACTTTTTCTTCGCAGAGATGTCTCCGACACAGAAATTAGAAACCATGAATGATTTCTACAAGAAGTACTTCAATACAAAGACCTCGTTTAAGGTGCTTCTAACACAGTTTGATTTGGCCATGGCGGGTCGATATGAAGATGAAGTTCAAGCTGATATAGATACATTGTGCGTGAAACCGGATTTGAAAACTGCATCACCCATAGAAAAGCAAGCTGCTGCTGTTTACACTCGAGCGGTTTTTGACAAGTTTCAGGAGGAGTTTGTGGAGTCGTTAGGTTATAACGTTTACAAAGTAAAAGATGGGAGTATTAGCAAGTTCAGTGTGGCCAGAGATGATGATGCTTATGAAACATTTACAGTTACTTATAATGCTGTGAAAAGTATAGCGAGTTGCAGCTGCAAGCATTTCGAGTTTTCGGGGATCCTGTGCAGGCATGTTTTGGGCGTGTTTTTAATGGTAGATATTCGTTTGCTTCCTGAAGATTACTTCTTGAGGCGCTGGATGAAAAATGCAAAGGGTGGTGCTTTTCTAGATGAACGTGGCGCTGACATTCAGGTGTTGAGTCTGGACTCCTTTGCTTCGAGGTTCAGTGATCTTTGTCGTGATGCCGTTAGATGTGCTGACAAAGGAGCTACGTCAGCAGAAATATATAAAGCAGCAAAGGATGCCTTGCAGAAAGCTATTGCTGAAATTGTTAGCAGTGAAAAGAATGCCAGTAGAGGTGCACAGAGAGATGCAATCAATATTAATGAAGAAATTACGATAGATGATGCAATTAATGACCAGTCGTTGCAAGATCCAGAAAGGAAGGTATGCTTGTTATGTCTTCATACCCACTTATCTTTCATTTTGCTCTTAAATTTCAGGCAAAATTACAAATGCATGTGTGTCTCTGTAAAGATAAGGGATGGAGGAAATCAAACAAAACCTAAAATAAGGGAACAAAAAATGATGCTAGAAGCACTTCTGCTTGACAGGTTGAAGCTATATATAAGTTATGATGTCAGTCCTGGGAGACTCATATCTCATTCATGGTATTAGGTTTTCAATTGAATATTGTAAGATTAAACTGGAATCGCCAAATATAAGCATAGAAATAAGAAAGTAGAAATCAAAACATCTACAGTTCTCTACTCGATTTTGCCAGCCTGTTCGTAAGCACGGAAGAGGTCATTCTTCCCGTTATTAAATGGTAAAATTGCTCTTCTATATTGCGTGCGTGCTTAAGCTTTTATTAAGGTTGTTTGTTGGGAATACACTTTCTTTGGCAACATAAACCCCAAGAGAAATCCCACACAATTGCAGTGGAAATCCGATTAAGAATAAGTAAGACATATCGAGAAAACCCCGATATGAAGAAGAAAATATGGCAAGCAAGAAAAAAAAAACACCAATTTTATGTGGGAAATCCCAACTATGTGGAAAAATCACGGCTTCACCAGAAGAAACTTATTATTTTCACAAGATCTCCAGAGAAAATACAATATTCATACAATCTCATCATCTCAAACCTTAGAATAGCGGCAAAGGTCAGAAAAATAATTAGGATCGGATATGCATAAGTATTTATAGGAAAAAGCTGAAACTAACATAACCCAGAAATCTAGATGGTAACTCTCTGCGCGGAACCTCTGCCATTCGATTCTCCTGCCTAACCATCAGTTTCCAGAATGGATGGTTGGTCCAAGAATAGACTGTTCAAATTCTCTGCTATCCATTCCTAAGAACGGACAGTTCGGTCGACCATCCAATCCCCAAGAATGAGAGGTCTGGTAGCATGCGAGATAGAAAATATATATTCCTTTATTCTTAATCTATATCATGTCCATAGCTATAGATGATTTGGACTCCACACTCCCATTTGACTTGAGATATAATTATTACATCTGATCTTGAATCACTTATACTTACGAAGAACCAACAAGCATTGCTTGAATGGCAAAGAAGATTTCACATAGTGAGCACCAAGTTGCTTGCGATGAAGGCTTTGTTGTTTATTTTTATTAAGAGTTTGTATATGAATATCAATAAGAAAATAGATTTTCCATAGATCATAGCCTACAAGTACAAGCTTTTAATTTGTAACACATCCTCACTGAAATTTGAACACTGATGTGTAATCATTTATCCTCTCATGATGATCTTCTTTCTTGGTAGAAAGTTCGATCCATACCAGATATGACAAACATTTTCTTCACTCATGTACAGGTGACTAATTTTCTTGGACAGTTGCTGGGCTCATCATGGTCTCCTATGTGAAAATTCTCTCTTTATTCTGGCAAAAATTCCTTGCAAACCTGCTTGACTAACCAAGATGTAATATTTGTAATCCTTAGCAGAATAACAAATGATTTCAAGATTGGGATCATAGAAGCTGTAAAGCAGCCATTTTTGTACTTTGATCAAGAGATTTGATTCCATATTTGCGAGAATCATATTGTTTAAAGTTTTCTTCCTGTTTATATTTAGTTGTTAAAGAGGATGAGCTCGAACAAGTGTAACATTTGTAAAAGTACAAGGTTTGATATTTTTATTTGATAATATCTTTAATTTCTTAAGGAGTATGATTAGTAAAATTTGGACTGAATGATCGATATCTTAAAATTTTTTGAATGGGATTATTGTGGAAATTTATTTCCCAAGTGATATCTAAGTATAAACGGGAAGCCAAGTGAGGCACTAAGCGCCTGTAGCTCAGTGGATAGAGCGTCTGTTTCCTAAGCAGAAAGTCGTAGGTTCGATCCCTACCTGGCGCGGTATGATTTTATTTCTATTTAATATTTTATTATTTATTGCAATACTTTATGCTGGTTGGCCTTTTAGAATAAATTGTTTTATATATATTAAACAAATAAAATTATTTATGATCAATTAAGTTCAATTCTAATATATATATTTTTTTATCAGAATGACCTAATTGCTAAATTAAAAAGTTTTTAAGAAAAATCAAAATAGCTTATGCACATTTCACAAATTTTAACTATAAAAATTAAATTTATTTCACAACAAATAAAAATATAAATATCAAAATTAATTTTATTTTATATTTTACATATTTTTTAATATTAAACTATTTTTTTATTAAATTTATAAGAGAAATTTTTTTTCTATTTATTCAAAATTTAATTTTCAAGCTAAACGTGGCCAAAGTGTATCTACGCTCAGATTTAATTGGAGAGTAAGTTTTATGAGGATTTACGAAATACAATTATTTTAATATAATAATTTATATAAAATGTGAGCAAAATTAGTTTTTTTTGTTGAAATTATCAAATTAGATGAAACATAAAGCTAATATTTTATTTAAAATTTTTGTGTTTAAAATAAAATAATTATTTTAAAAAAAATTAGCCTCAATTTAGTTAGTGTACAAATTAATTATGGCTATTTTTAAAAAAAATAAAGTAATTTATGTGATCCTCAAAACATCAACTAATTTTCTTTAATATTCTAATAATTAATTAACTTTATTTTTTATCATATATATATATATATAATATCTCAAAAAAATTCTATATTTTTTTATTAAAAAATTTAAGAAATTATATTAGCGATATCAATATTTACAAGAATTCGAGCCTACCCAATTTCACTAGTATTTAAATTTTTTAGTTTCTATGTGAATCAAGATTGAGGAAAGAAAGTTTTTGAATCATTGACTCAAACCCATTATTGAATTTGACTCAGAAAGTAGGAAGGTCCTTATGGCAGAATGGGCTAATCTGGTCTTTCACAGTAAGGCAATAGATAGAACTGCTCTAAAACAACTTGTTAGTAGATTCATAGATCATTTCGGAATGATATATACATCACATATTCTGGATCAAGTGAAGACTTTGAATTTCCAGCGAGCCACTGCTATATCTGTTTTATTAGGAATTGCTGATCTTTTAGCAATACCTCCCTAAGGGATGGTTAGTCCAAGATATTGAACAACAAAGTTTTCTTTTAGAGAAAAACCATCGTTATAGAAATATACACAAGGTAGAAAAATTACGTCAATTCATTGAGATATGATATGCTACAAGTGAATATTTGAAATAAGAAATGAATCCTAATTTTTGAATGACTGATCCCTTTAATCTAGTCCATCAAATGTCCTTTTTGAGAGCTAGAGGAAATGCATCTCAAGTACACCAATTAATAGCTATGAGAGGATTAATATCAGATCCTCAAGAATAAATGATTGATTTACCAATTCAAAGTAATTTACGCGAAAGATTTTCTTTGACAGAATACATAATTTAAAAATAGTAATGGCCAACTTAGGTACTAATCAAACAAAGGTTTAAGATCATCTTTAGCCAAAATAAAATAAGTCCATCATGTTCAATTTATTCAAAGATAAAATTGCATTTAAGTTGTAAATAGATTTCATTTTTTTTAATTTTTTTAGGGCAAATTACACCCAGGTCCTGAGTTTAAGGGTTATATCACACAGGTCCATGTTTTTTAAATTATAACATCGGGGTTCCTGGGTTTTCAAAAATTATCATCTGGGTTTTTTTTTATTTTTTTATTATTAAAAAATAGTAAAATTACCATTATACCCTTACCCTCCCTCTCTCCAACAGATCCGGCAGCCGCGCCGCCCCGCGCCACCTCCGGCCTCCTCGCGCAGCCGCACGACACAGCCGG
>JAEMOT010001891.1:115613-147045 GCA_019297695.1 Apostasia ramifera | reverse complement strand
TCATGTAAAATATTTATATATTCAATTTTATCCTGAATTTTTTTCATATATTTTTTATTTAGAAGAACATTCATCCAATGATAATATCTTTCTGTGTTATCATCTAGATTTTCTAGATTTGCTTGATATTTGTTATTACTAGATATATTTTTTATATCATTTTTAATATCAATTATTTTTTTGTTCTGATTATATAAGAATTCATAGACTTCATTTATCATTTTAATAATTAATTTAAAATTAGTTACTAAATTAGTTCCACTTATTTCACTAAGATATTTATTCTTTCAAAGATTTCTTCTTTAGGATTTTTTTAAATAAGTTTTTCTATTTTTTCTGATTTATAATCTAGCATGGGATTTGAGGTCATAGAAATAAGTTTTGAAATCGTTTTAGATCTGTGTTAAACTTTTAAGTCTAAAGGTTATAAGCATCCATATAGATTAATATGTTGATAACAGATTTGCTTGGTACTTAAGACCGGTGTTCTTACCCAACCTTTACAGGATTGCCTTAAAAATACTCCAATAACGGCAACTTCTGGCCTAGAAGAAGATAACATATAAATTATGGAAGAACGTATGAGTTTTAGCAGACTGTATCATATTAATCTTAAGGCATGAACTTAAAGTTCATTGACTTAGCAGTTTAACAGATCTAAAACAAAAAGGTTTAAGCTAACAACAACATGAAACAAGACATAATAAAGATAATTTTATTACATAAACAAAGTAATAAATACGTACAAACAAGCTCTGATACCAACTGGGAAGGAGAGAGAGAGACGGACGAGAGGTGTTGCGCAGAGGAAGAGGGAGGAGCCGAGAGAGAGAGGAGAGATGGGTGTTCTTCGGATGCCCTTCCACAGGCTGGGGGTCATCCTTTTATAGGCAAAAAAAGCTTCTATAAATAATACATAAACAGTACATGAACAGGAAAGGAACATGCTACAGTAATACAGTAGTTGAGTACCATTATTGCTACAGTAATATAGTATCCGTACAGTGCTTCAGTGCTCTATTATTGCTGCTACAGTTCTGCTACAGTGCTAGCTATAGTGCTATGTGCTCCATTATTGCTCTTTTATTGCTGCTGCAGTTGCTGGATGTGCTGGATGCTTTGTCGATACGCACTATTATGACCACCACCACCTCTGTTGATTTTGCATATAATTGTCTTTGCTTCGTATTTTTGCAAAGAAGTCCTTCTTTAGTTGGATTGGATAGAGAGAGTGTCTGGAGTATAAGAATATTCCGGAGGAATATCTAGGAGTAATTTCTCCATTTGAGGACCCCACTGAAAATCTAAATTATTATTTTCTGTATCAATTTCAGTTAGTTTGTCCTCATCATATACTAGGATGCGTCCATTACTCAGAAAGTGATAATTATGCTATTCTTTATAAACTGTTAGTAATTCTGATAAATTTTTTGTTTGTTCATGATCCCAGAAATAACCAAAGAATTCTTTCATAGTTGGCCGTCCACGAGTTCGTTGTCTAGTGAGACGCCATATTTGGTATGCTGGATGGACTAGATATTGATCTGGTTCAACAAATATAGAAATAATTTCGAACTCCAGAATCTGTTCATATTGTTCGGTAGAAGAAATGATAGTCTTGATGATTTGAGGAAATCCACTCCATTCATTATAATTATGTGTGTCAATGATAATTTTGCGGACTATGCCCAATTCTATTGGGCGTTCCATATGTGGTGTAAAGGCTACGAACATTCTCTGTCGGCCATCCGGTAGACTGATTAATATTTTATTTTGTAAATATGACAGTGTCTTATCTTCATATATAATATCCAGAATTTTTGTTTGAAGATCTTCTGGTAGTAGTGTCTTTATTTTCTTCAAACATTCCTTTCGTTTTGCTATTTTCATATATGGAGAGTTGATGTTTTTATAGTTATATATCACTTCTAATATAGGATATAGTTCTTCATATTATTGAGGATGAAAATTCTCACATTTCTGGAGTAAATATTTTGAAAATTCTTTTTCAAGCTAGACCTTCTGTATCATATTATTTAGAGAGAGCTTCATATTATAAATATGAGAAATAATTTCGCGGATATTATATAGGAGAGAAGTATTATGCTGTAAGCCTTAGATTAATTTCCAGAGACTATTGATAATATTATATATTTTGGGAGACATTGAAATAGCTGACTTATAATTACTGGTAGTTGCTACCAGTGTTGATATAGTTTGCTGATTATATTTATCTAAGAAGTCAATATTTATCTTTCCTTCTCGGAATATGATATCTCGCTTGTATATTCTCGGGGAGGATGTATTATATAGTTTCTGAGATGCAATATATAAAGCCAAGTTTTTGTCTTTTAATGGATTTGCCATAGTCTTGCAAATAAGAAATCCTGCAAATAAGAATTATAGATTTTCTCTGGAAAGAAAATCTGCAAGAATGTTAGTAAAACCAGGATTGAATGAGATATCATAGCTATATTCATCTAATTATAATAACAATCGTATTCGTCAACTATTGTTATCATATTTTTTATTTTTGATATAATGATATAAGCATTTATTATCTGTGATTATATGAAACTTAATAGGTAATAACCAAAATTTAAAGTACTTGACAGATTTTAAAATTACTATAAATTCTTTTTCATAAATAGAATAATTTATTTTCGGTTTTGTTAGTTTACCTGAAGTATATCCCACGATATCTTTTATTGATGTGACTAATACACCACCCCAATAAAGATTACTAGCATCTGTATAGAGTATTAATTTATCTTCTGGTTTTGGAATGATTGTTTTAGGAATTTTGTTAATTAATATTTTTAGATATTTGATTTCTCTTTTTTCGGGTTCATTCAATTGTATTTTAATTTTATCGGTTTTCCATCGAGATTGCTTTCTCTTTGTTTCTTTTACACGTTTTGAGAGTTGTAAACTAAATTTTTCTTTATAAATATCTTTTTCTTTAGTATTATTTTTAAGTTTGATAATTTTTTGATATAGATTATTATCAAATATGAATTGTTCATTATGATCATGATTTGTAGTATTGATTATTTGTTCAATGGTAATTTCTTCATTTTTTTCTTCTTTTAATATGAAAATATAGTTTATTTCTTCTTCATCTTGTTCTTTTTTTGATGAAGTTAAAGAGTTAGAATCAGATTCACTGTCTGAATCTAATGCTAAATTATCTATGTCTTCAATTGAAGAGAGTTCATAATTAATATCAGATAAACTTGAAAGATTGTGTCCTTGTATTGTGTCATAATATTCATCTATTGACTGAAACTGATATTCTTCTATTATTTTAACATCTTTTTTACAATTATTAGCATAATGTCCTTCTTCGCCACATTTAAAATATTTACATACTTTTTTATTATAATCGGGTATGCGTCTAAAATATTTTTTATGATTATGAATATACTTAGGTTTGTATCGTATATTAAAACGACGTTTATGTTTATGGTTAAGATAAAATTTGGTAAATTTAAACTTGTGACAACGATATTTAGTGTGATATTTATATTTATGTCCTTTATGTCCACTACGCTTGTTGCACGGAGGAAGAATATCAAATTTATATGTAAGTAGAATATTGATAAAACAATGTTTATGACTAGACATAGAACGCATAGAAACAATTCTCTCCAGAATGCAGATCGGTAATATCTATTTTCTAAAAGAATTTTCACAAATATATATAAAATGTGTTTGGAAGTTACCCCTTTCACAATATAATCATTGAGCTCAGATATATTTTAATAAACTACCTGCACCGTGAGATGAAAAATATAAAAAAAAATATACTAGATTTATAGATAAAGCATTAACCGAAAATATCGAATATTTAAAATTTGATACTTTAGCTTTACAAGTCAAATGTGCTATGAATCTATTCATGAACTTAAAAAATTTTAAATAAATAATAAAAATACCCTCACGTCTTACCTCCCATCCTAGACCAACATCTCTAAGGCCTCGTTTGGTTCGAATTTTTTTTTTAATAAGAAAACAAAAATATTTTATTTTTTAAATTTAATGAGAAAAAAAATTATTTTAATATTAAAAAGTATGTAAAATATAAAATATTTTAAATTATAATATTTATATTTTTATTAGTGTGAAATAAAATTATTTTTTATAATTAAAATTTGTATTGAATAAAAAAATTAGCTCAAATCAAACGAGGCTGTTAGCTAGCAAAAAGCTGTTGTATTACAATTTACAGCATGCACGCACAACCGTGCCACTGGCTATACGCAGGCTGCGACACTCACAAGCCATGGCGTTGCACACGAACGCAACCCCGTAGCTCCCGCAAGCTGGCCTTGGGCGCAAGCCAACTATTGAACGCGCAGGTTGACCCTGCACAAAAGCCAACTGCGCACCCGACACTGAGCATGAATGACTGGCATGACCCCTGCGTGTGTAGGGTAGTCATATGTGAGACCCTGCACAATTGCAGAGCTCAGCAGCTGGCCTTGCCAGAGATAAAGAGGTGCGGATACGAAGATATTTTTATCATTTTATATATATATTTATTTAATTTAAATATAAATTTTAAATAAAAATGACATGATTAAAATATTAATGTTAGGGACCTCATTAAAAAACTCAAAAGGGGTGGTATCCATGAGAGCATCTGTGAGACATGCGCAGTGCCCAAAAAGCCGAAACCTTGAACCTGAACAGCTACCGTTTAAGCTCAGCAAAAAACGCTTTCTCCTTCCCCTCTCCACTCATTCCTAAAACTCAACTGATAAGCCCTTCAGTTCTTTAACTCAAAGGAGAAGTAACACTAGCCATGTCATCTACTTGCAAAATACGATAAATCTTAAGAAAGAAAAAGGTGAAAACAAAAACAATGAAGTAGAAATCAGCCATGGCTCACTGGCTTAATGAGAGGCTGTTGAGCTACCTTTCCCATTTCTTCTGGCGGGCTCTTCACCTCCTTCAGAAGAGCCACCACCTCCTTCATTGCCGGCCGCTCCGATGGCACTGAATTCACACAGAACATGGCAATGCCAAGTGTCTGCAGCATCTCCTGAACCATCTGATCTGGAAACCCGCGGAGCCTTGAATCAAGGATGTTCACCGCAGGCTCGAAGCTGCTCATCCTCTTCACCCACTCGACTATGTGGAGCCCATCTGCAGCCCTAGGGTCGACGGCGCTTCTTCCACTGAGGACCTCCAGGAGAACAACTCCGTAGCTATAGACATCGCTTTTCTCGGTAATCTTTGTGGTGTAGGCATACTCTGCAATTAGTTCAATAAATGGGAAAGAATTCAATATTCTGAGGTTTTATTTGCCTTAGTGGAAGGGTAGCATCAGCTATTTATTAAGGTAAACCACAACAAAACTCTTGAGGTCTAGCTCATTTTTCACTGAAGTTCATGCCTTTTCATTTGTTTTGAATCCTCTCTCTCTTTCCCTAACTCTCAATGAGGCCAATTATTCAGCTTTAAATAATCAGAATTTGACTGACACTATTCAAGCAGAACACATTGAGACAAACTAGAAAGCTGAAAAGGGGAATAAATATATAAGCAATTAAACATAGCAAATTATATTGTACTCTAATCACTTAAGTAGTTCCAAAAGACTTGCTTTTAAGAGCAAACTTAGCAAGCTTCCTATCCCCAACAGAAGACACTGTTGTATAAGCCAAAATCTGAATAAGGTTGACCACCAACATAAATGTTATATTAAAAGAGAGAAAAAATAAATTCATAACTTGCCTGGTGCTATGTAGCCATATGATCCAGCAATTCTGGACATAGCTTGCTGGAAATTGTGTGAATTCATCAGTTTTGCCAATCCGAAATCGGCCAAACAGGGCTCATAGTTTGAGTCAAGTAGGATATTATTGCACTTAACATCCCTATGGAGAATTGCAGGGATGCAGTCATGGTGAAGATATGCAAGCCCTTGGGCAGACCCCACTGCAATCTTATACCTGGTCTCCCAATCCAGATTCCTACTAACATTCAAGAGCTCCTGCAGGTTTCCATTTGGAATGTAATTGTATAGAAGCAATTTGACAGATTTATTTGAGCCGTAACCAAGGAGTTTGACGATGTTTCGGTGCCTGATGTTTCCCAAAATCTGAATCTCTGATGCGAATGCATCAGCCTGCTCGTCATCCTTCTTCGACCTCCAGAACTTCTTAACTGCAATGAGCTCTCCGCTGGGCATTTCGGCTCTGTATACAATCCCAGAGCAGCCTTTACCTACTACATTCTCATCTTTGATGCACTCCAGAATGTGATCGATGGTGAAGTTTAGCTTTTGGAATGGGATGAACGTCCAAGGGTAGGAAAAGTCCTCAATAGCTGAAGATCCCAATGCCATTTTCTTCTTCAACTCGAGTTTTCTTCGCTTGTTTGTAAGTAACCATGCTAGAAGCAGAAGAATGGTGACCAATCCGACAACTGAACAGACGATAGCTACCGCCTTTATGGATTTGAGAGTTGTTTGGCGAATAAGATCCGAGGAACACCGATAACCGTCGAAAGAAAAGCATAGTTTTGGGTTCTCAAGGTAGGAGTTTTCTGACAAGGTTCTGAAGAATGGAGTGACCGGAATCAGCCCAGAGAAATTGTTGAAAGAAATATTGAGTGAAGTCAGGCTAGTCAGCAAACCCAAGACATCAATTCCACCATAGAGCATGTTGCTTGAGAGATCCAAGGACTGCAAATGAGTCAAACTCACCATCTCCTTTGGTAGTTCTCCATAAAATCGGTTTGAGCTCAAATCCAAATCAATTGTCAAGCTTGTCAACGAACCCAACTCTGCAGGGATTGGCCCAGAAAGAATGTTGTTGCTCAAATCAAGCAATGTGAGTTTCTGCAGGTTCTTTATCGACTTCGGCACATGACCAATAAGCATGTTGTTGTTGAGGATGAGTTTATTGAGGTAGCTGAAATTGCCAAAGGTAGAAGGAATTTCTCCTGTAAACCCATTATTACTAAGATCCAGCTGCTCAAGATTCATGAGCAGACCCAGCTCGAGTGGTATCTCTCCAACAAACTGATTATTGTGCACATCTAGCAGCTCCAAAACTACGATTTCAGAGATCTCCAAAGGCAATCTCCCAGAGAAATGGTTAGAGTAAAGATCTAAGAAGACAAGATTTTGCAGCTTACCAATTTCCTTTGGAATTTCGCCCGAGAGATGATTCTCACCAAGCCTCAATCTCACCAGTGACTGGCAATTGGCAACACTCTTTGGCAAATTTCCGGTCAACCAATTCCCAAGGAGCAGCAACTTGCTAAGCTTCTGAAGACCGAAAAGCTCATCTGGGATGAACCCGGTGAGCTTGTTCTTCGAAAGGTCAAGGGCATACAGCTCTGAGCAGTTTCCTAATGATAAAGGTATTGTACCCATCAGTGAATTGCCCCACAGCAAGAGGCTTTGCAGGAACTTCAGATTTCCAATTTGCAGAGGAATGGAACCAGAGAGAGCATTCTTATCAAGCTGAAGGGCAGTTAAGCTGCTACAATTGCTGAGCTCTGGAGGAATTGAACCAGCAAGTAAGTTATCTGACAGATGAAGCTGCTCCAGAGCTACCAGTTTCCCGAATCCTGCTGGAACTTCGCCGGAGAGCCTGTTCACTGAGAGATCAAGGACCACAAGAGCTGAACAGTTGGATAACTCCCAGGGGATACGCCCTGTAATGGAATTTCCCCAGAGAAGTAGGCTGGTGAGTTTCTGCAAATTGCTCAGTTCAGGAGGGATCAAACCACTGATCTTGTTCATGTGCAAGTAAAGATTTCGGAGCTCCGAACAGAACCCAAGCTCCCCAGGCAACGTACCGGATATCTCAGTATCATAGAGAGCCAAAGTTTGCAGATTGATGAGATTCCCGAACTGTGATGGTATTGAGCCTGAGAGACCAGTGGCTGCCGCTCCGAAAATGGTAAGATTGGTGAGAAGGCCAAGTTGTGCTGGGATATGACCGGAAAGAAAGGGGTTGCCACCAATGCGCAGCTGCTGAAGTGAGGTCAATGAGCCTAGTTGAGAGGGAATGGAGCCATTGAGGAGGTTGTCTTGGAGGCAGAGGACTTGGAGAGAGGAGAGATTAGAGAGCGTGGTAGGGATGGAGCTGGAAAGGTGGTTGGAGTTGAGGAGAAGGAACTGCAGGGAGGAGAGAGACCCGAGGGTGGGGGGAATGGGGCCGAAGAGGGAGTTTGAGGAGAGGTCGAGGAAGCGGAGGGAGGAGAGGGCTCCGAGGGAGGGAGGGATTGAACCGGAGATGTTGGAAGATGAGAGGTTTAAAAGTTGGAGGGAAGTGACGGAAGAAAGCTCCGGGGAGATGGAGGTGAGGTTGAGGAAAGTGTTCGGGAGGGAGAGGGAGATGACCCTGCCATTTGGGGAGCAAGTTACTCCTTGCCATGAGCAGGGGGTGGTGTGGGAAGGGTCCCATGAGGGAAGAAGAGTATGAGGGCTTGAAGAGGAAATGCCAGTTGATAGCAGAGAAAGAAGGGCTTTTCCATCAGGGGATAGAGAGGAAGCTTGATTGGGGAAGAAGAGTGGAATGGAGACGAGGAGTATTGGGAGCAAGGAAGGGGTTTCCCTCATCCTTTCTTCTTCTTGTTCCAAAGAGATTCAAAGCATTGCATGCAGAGTTTAATACTTAAACAGTTGACTAGATTTGTTCTCGAGTTATGAAGAGAATCAGTAACTCCTGCGAGAGAGGAGGATAAGGGTGGAAGAGAGGTGCCTACATGTGAGAGAAGCGTAGAGGAGACGAGAGATTTTGCTTGAGCAGCACCCAACAGTCATATATGTAAGGGAACAAGCTAATGGCCTCGCTGTCTCCTTCCCCTGTTCCTTTTCTCTTCTGTAGCTCAAGCTCTTAATTAGATCAAAGAGATGCTTAATAAGCAGTAGCTAGGATTCTGCTGTCTGAGAATGAAGTTAAACTAAAACCAGGAGGGTGGAAGAGAGAGTGATCCTACTCTTTAGCTCCCATGTGACCTCTTGCCCATTTCCCCTGTCCCATCCTCCATGGGTACTCTTCTCAAGGTTCATCTACACAGAAGCGAATCCATAATTCTATTTTAAGAAGATTAATTTTAATTGATAAGATATGCCTCTTGAAATGAAAATATTATTGAGTGCCCACATCTCAACATACGAATGTAGAAGCCCGCAACTTGCACAAATAAGCCCCACTACACCTGCATAGTCATAACAATATTTTTAAATCACTAAAGATATCTTTTATATTATTTTACTTATTTCATTCTATACATAATAAAAATAAAATATATATATATATAGCAAATATAAGTTTATATGAAGCTATTACATATATATGTTAAAAAAAAAGATCATACGGAGCAAATTTTATAACGTATAATTTTTTTTTTGTTACATGTAAGTCTATCATTGCTATATACATACAAAACGGTGTAAAAAATATCATTAACAGCGTGAAAATACTATTAAGACTACACAGGCACCATGAGGCTCACCCACATAAGTGACAGGATTCAATTGGGTGCTGACCATCCCATGTGTTAAGATGTCTGCACCTAATAATTTTTCAAATTGAAAGGAGTATGTTTAAAATAATTTTAATAATTTTTATTAAAAAAATTTAATAAAATAAGTATTATAGAAATAAAAATTTAAGATGAATAGATGATTTTATATGAAAAAAATAAGATATAAAATAAGTGGGCTGTGGGCCGTTGAGGTGAACAACGTATTTGGGCCTAGTGGGCTGTGGGCCGTTGAGGTGAGAAGCCCAATAAGTTCTGACACGAAGTTGGGATTGGTAAGAACCAGCCACGATGAACCAACAAACAGCTCCCATCCCTAAATCCCAAATCCCCAAAAGGCCGTTACCAATTTCCAATGTTACCCCCACAAAACCCTCGAACTCGTGCAATCGCCGCGCAGAAGGAAAAGGGCAAATACTGGAAATTGCAATCGTGGGCCAGTCGGGCCCAGCCCAGGTTCCTGCACGGTGCGCATGGGGAAAGAGAGCTGGATGACGACGGAGGCGAAGGAAGAGGCTTGGAAGGGCGAGCTAAAGTTAAAGCTGAGCGCTTTCATGGTTCTCGCCGCCGAGGGTATTTTGGGAATCAAGAAGTGCATGGGCCATAGCGTTGTTAATTAGTCTTGTAGATTGATCACAATTCAAGTTCTAGCTTTTAGCTCTGTTTGGTAAAAATTATTTGAAAAATTTTTATGAAATTTTTTTAAAAAATATGTATGATGTAAAATAAAGTAAATTAATTATATTAAAAATTATATTAGATGTGAAATAAAGTAATTATTTAATGTTAAAATTTTTGTAATATGAGATATAAAATAATTTTTAAATTTTTTTTTTAAAAAAAATTAATATCTTAATTTAGTTAAAATAAGTTATTTTTTTTAATCAGTTGTCAAACATAGTCTTAAACTTATTTTTTAAAAAATTTAAAAATTATTTTATATCTCATCCTTACACAAATTTTAATATTAAACAATCATTTTATTTCACATCTAATATAATTTTTAATATAACTAACTCACTTTATTTCACATCATACACATTTTTTAAAAATTTTTACAATTTTTTTTAAACTATCTTTTTTTCCATCTAACCAAACAGAGCTTAAATTGAGATAAAATTTATCGAGTATAATCTTAGCGCCGTGTTGATTTGATTTAAGTGATCAGCCTCCCATAACATATAAAGCGAATTTCAAGTATTATATTTATCATATCATACATAGTGATACGATAAAAAATTCAATGTGCATTTCAAAATCATAAATTTATGTGAAATTTATCCAATCTATCTCCACAGTAGAAGAGCATGTTTGGACATAAAAGAATCTCAAGTTTGAATTCAAACTATTGTTAGGAGTGAGAATTTTGCTTGAAGAAATGATAGAATGTTATTTAGATTAATAGTTAGCTTGAATCGAGCCTGTGTTGAGTTTATTGAAACAAGCAACGAGCATATTTATATCTTATAATTTTATCAAAATGAGTTTGTGCCATTTCAAATTGAATAGATTCGAATCAAACTTGACCGGAAGTTTGTTTATATAAATTACTTTTTAATGTGATGTTTATACAATATAATTATTTATTAATTTTATAAATAAAATCCAAGACATAATAATTATCTTATATTTAAATTTCAATAAAATTTACTTATTCTAAATAACATAATTCTTAATTTATTTTAAGAGTTCGAGTTGACTCGATTAAAATTTAAATTGATATGAAATAGAATGCTAGTCGAGTTCAAAATTTTTCTAAGTTGAATTTATAAATTAATGACTCAATGTATCTAGTTTTACTCCAATTAGGGGAAAAAAAGATGTGTTTACAATTTACATTATATTACATTAATATTTGAAAATTATAAATTTATAAATATCAAACCAAATTTAAATTACATCAATCATTTAAAATGAGGAGAAAATCTAATGGCATTGGACATTGAGCTCAGATTGAATAACTTATGAAATAAATTAAAAATTTTGAGAAAAATTAACGGCCATAGGCATTAGCTGCCAGGGTTAGGGCGAAATGAGGGAGGGAGGTGGGGGGCGTTTTGGGAAACGGTCCGAGTAAATATTATTTATGGAGGGACGATGAAGGAGCGAACCGGGCTCGGTTTTCGCGCTGGAGTTTCCCGCCCGATGTGGTGGGTTTTATTATTATTATTTTATTTTATTTTGATAGAGATGTAGGCCAGCCTTGGGTTTTCCTTTCAGAAATTTTCAAATTAAACGCACCCACTCGCACCAGATAATCTCGGTAGGTGGTGGAGTAGTTGGTTTGATTTGCGTCCGCCCCACTGAGGAGTGCAGTCTAACGAGCGGCTGCAGATTTCATCTTTCATCTTACTTTTTTTTTATTTATATTTTTTAAGTATCACACTATTTAACTTTATTTATACTTTATTTATCTATTATTTATTAATTACGCTATGCATACTCAAAATATTATAAAGCTTACTATTGACATAGGACACAGGGGGTCCCAAAAGATAGAAAAAAAAAGAAGAGAGAGCCCCGAGAGACGGCGGCACGCAGAGAGCTAAGCCTCGTAATTAAAGCTTAAAAGAGAGTAAAGAGCATCCAAAGCAACACACAGAGATTGAAGGTGATTCAGGGAGGAATTTCCCTACGTCTACCGGGCGTTAGTGAGGAAAATTTCACTATGAGTCTATGAATCAAAGAGGTGGTCGAAAAGACCAACACAAAGAGTGAGAAAGAGGAGAGAGAAAGAGCTTTTATCTCAAGCTTTTGTTACAAAGGCGTGAAAAAAAATTTGCTCTTGCCTTCTAAAAAACCAGTCTCTTGGGTCCTCTCTCCTTGAAGCCTGGTCAGGGTATTTATAGGCAACGGATAATACAGCTCCGTTCTGGTTTTTCGGAAGGGAAGTAAGTAAACAAACCCTGGACCCATATTGCTTGTCGGCCACTAGAGGACCAGAAGCAGCGGATGGAGAGCTTGTCTTCTTAATCTTGGTATTTCTTCTAGGGATCCGTGGTGGCCGAAGCACGCGGGTCCTTGATATGCATGTCTGAAAAAAATGTCTTGTATGGGAAACACCGCGGTCAGATCACGCCAGCTGCGACAGGTGCAGCTGAGGAACATTGTCATCAATATTGCTAGGGGTGATCCTGGATCGTCGTGGATAATGTTTGACCGAATCCGCGTGGCCGAGGTTTGATCGAGACTTGCGACCTGCGAGAATAAAAGCATTTAAATAAGAAGTTAGTGTCATCTGGGAGCCACGAGTATGGCTGTGATGCAGCGCTGGAATCACGTGCTAACACTTACATACATACACTTGAGTTAAAACTCAATCAAAATCTATTTGAAAAAAATATTTTGTTAGTAATTTATTAAATTAAAATTTTACCTTTAATAGTACATATTTTTTTCTTCCTCAATGCTACATAAAGCGCTAATCTATCCTAAAATCAATTCACGTCACGGATGTCTTATTCCTTTGCTCCCACCTAAACATCAAGGTTTTAGGATTTTCACTCAAAATATATTTAAATATCCTTAAAATAATATGATGAACGGCTCAGATTTTTTGTAACGTAACTATAGTTAGGTTATTAGAAAATTATAGTTACTATAATAAAAATAAATTAAAGTATGTGTATGTAATATTTTATAATATTTTGAGTATGCATAGCATAATTAACAAAGAATGAATGGTTAATGCATAAATAAAGGTAAATATTTTTTTTAACTGATCAATTAATTATTATTTTTAATTAAATTGAATAATTATATCTTTTAAAAGATTAGTGTAGTTCTCTATTTTTATTATTTTTTCAAAATTTAACAAAAATGTAAAATTTAAATTCTCTTATTTTTTACTTTCTTGTTTTTAAAATTTTGAAATTTAAAAATAATCCATAAAAAATTATCAATTATGACAAAGATTATAAAACTATGATTTTATAATCTCAAATACTCAAATCAAAATTTTTAAACAATTAGAACTAATTTGTAATACTTTTTAAACCTAAGTGGTTCTGACGCAATTTACCCTTTCTTGAGTTTGATTTAGTGCTATGAATTTAACTGAAAATTAATAATTTTAGCATATTTTATGCAAAAATATTGTGGTTTGTGATACGTCATAAGGCATGTTTGACATGAATTTAAAAATAGACAAAGAAATAAAATAACAATATTTTAAATTTATTATAAATTTTAAAAATTTTATTTCACATCTAATACAAATTTCAACCTTAAAAATTAATTTTATTTCACATCCAACACAAATTCTAATCTTAAAATCAACTTTATTTCACATCCTAACACCTCCTAATATTAAAATAATTTTTTTTCCCATCAATTCTATAAAATAAAATATTTTCTCTTTTCTTACTCAAATTTATCTCTCAACCAAATAAGCCCATATTATCCTGAGATCGATGAATTGGGCCCACCAAAAACAGGGAGAGCCAAGCGCAGAGCATGGCATTGGGCTGTAGAATTTGCTTAAGAGGACAAGCACATTGTTCTACTGAGATGAAAAATGAACTATTTTGGTTAACATCATGATGAATGATTTGCAGACCGAGTTTCGACCGCTTAGCTCTGTAGGGTTCTTGTGATCGACTTGTGAACAGTTGCGATGATAGTAGGAATTCGAGCACAAACAACACACAAATATATAGAGGGAACAGGTAATGAACTATAGAATTCAAATTAAGTTGTGAAGCGTACAACATTGATCTCTCAATTCGTTTATGTTCTATTCTGAAATATAGAACTTTTTTTTTTGTTTTAGTATTATTTATTTAATTGTTTTATTTATAAATGATAAACAATATAATTATTTATTAATATTATTTAAGTAGATGTTTTAGTATTTTGTTTACTTCGAGTTCTGTTTATGTAAAAAATGGAACTTGATCGTCCCGTCCTGTGTTTTGATAAACTTTTTAATCTAAATTCTAACTCAATATTTTTAAGGCACCTGTTTCATTCAAAAATAAAATTTATACTAAAAAATTATTAAATTAATATAATTTTTGGTTCAATATTATTTGTTGTTTAAACATCACGATGCTTAAATATTATTTTTTGATTAATAATTTAAATTAGATATTTATTTTTTCTAAATAACATAATATTAGGTAAGTGAACATAAAACTAAATTTATCATAAAATAAATTTTCTGTCAATTAGTTTTAAAGTTTAAGACATTTTAATCTCTCGGAAACTGGGACTTCAAATCTTTTAAATTTAATTTTTACATTTTAATAATTATTAGCATTTTAATTCTAATAAATCAGGGTGTGCAAATAAATTCAAAAAACCGGCAATTGACTCGAAATCAAACCGATCAATTAGATTCGGTTCAAATTTAGGTTCAGTTCGAGTTTTATTTCAAATTTGCTAGAATCGGCCAATTCGGGTTATTCTCAATTACATTATTCGAGTAAACCAAGATTGAACCGAAAGAAATTAATTATTAATTATTAAATATTATACGATTACTGGTTATAATTCTAATATAAGAATTAATATAACTTTTTTAATATGAGCTGTGATAAATTTAAAATTAAAATTTATAATTTAAATTATTTAAGAGAAATTATTCAATTTTGAATTCTTTGTTACTATATTTTTTATAATAGTATAAAAAAAAATTACGTTTTAATTTTTCGATTGGAGTCCAATTTAGGTCTAGTGAACTCGATTTAATAAAATCAAATTTAATTAATTCAATTCTGATTTTTCGTGGAATCAAATCAAACCCATCTGAATTGGAGCATTAGTAAACTAACTGAAAAATGTAACTGTTTCGGTTAGGATTTTAATGCCAGAAACATTTAAACAAATTGAGAAATTCTGAAAAACCAAAATGCTATTAACCTATAACTTAAGGCCAAATACGTCTGTCAATTAACTTAGATAATATTTAGTTTAATATTATCTTAATATTATATTATATTATTTAAAAAAATTAATTATTTATTTTGATGATTTATATAAATAATTTTTAAAAAATTTATAAAATCATCACTCAAAGAACAATTTTTAAATATCATAAAATTTAAATAATATAACACAAAAATAACATTTAATTAAATACCCCTAAAATAAACTACTTACAATTTAAGTCTACCAATCTACCGTTCATTCTTAACTGAATTAGCGCCACATGATTATTTGTCTACGTAGCTTCAGCAACTCAGTGACTCAGGTCTCAAGCTAATCTTACTTAGGAACTTTCTTTAAGATGTGAAGTGGGGACATGTGATTCTATTAGTTGTTTTGATGATATGATTAGAAAATATGATAAAAAATTATAAAATTATTATTCTAATTATAATATAAAAATGTGAGATTAAATTAATTTCTTCTACTACCTTATAATATAATAATTTTAATAAAACAAGTATTTAGAGATAATATAAATACTTACAAAACACAATATCTAGATATCATCAATCCAATTATCTCCTTAATTTTTATTTTTTTATGATTTAATTTTAATTTATTCTATGATCAATTCTATTTAAATGTTCATATTAACTAAATATCTGTCATTTAAATTTTATAATGTTTTAAGTTACTATCTTTTAGTTTAATATCATTATTTTAAAACATAATAATAAAAAAATTATCTAATCTCATATCATTTATTATAATTAAATTATCTATATATCACTTAATTTTAAGTTATATATAAATATTATTTTAAAGTAATAATTTTATAATTATTTAAATATATAATTTAACTAAATAATCATTTTTTTTAATAATAATGCATTTATCACACTAACAATGAAACAAATGCCCCTCACATACAATAAGAAAAAAAAAACAATTTTCAGAAAAAAAAAGGGAACACCAAACAAACTGGAACTCGCTTAGACCTAGTTAGATTAGAAGTGTTCTTTAGCACAACACAAATTTCAACTAAAAAAATTAACTTTATTTCACATCTAACATAAATACGAATATTAAAATTAACTTTATTTCATATTCTACGCACTTTTTAATATTAAAATAAATTTTTTCTATTAAACATAAAAATTAAAATATTTTTTTTTCTCATTTATAAAAAAATTTGAACCAAACGAGACCTTAAAATGATGGTGATTCAATATTCTTGTTAAATAAACTTTCCACCTTTATTATTAGCAGCTCTTCTGTAAGGCTTAATTGATTATAGAGTAAATTAAAGCTGATAATAACAGACCTTAATTAAGATTACACTGTTATGAACAGTCTACACTCACCAAAGTTCAGAAGCAGCTGAACTTCAATTTTCTTCGTTCTTCCTGCTAAGCACTGTAACGCCCATATACTGAAATCTCCTGCAACGTCATATTTCCATTATATTATCAGCATGCAATCACTGTTGGAGCATGCACATCATATACAACTATCAAAATTTCAACATATTCAATTAAAAAAAAAGCAGGAAGTAATTAAGAATTATTATTGAGTTATGAAATTATCTTATGAATTGATTAATCTACATTTCATATTACTGAAAAGTCAAAATAGCTCAAACGAATGTAAGCGACTTCTACAGAGCGATGTAAATAATACGGTCGGTTACTTGGCACACCTAGCTATTTGATTTTTACAATATCCTTAAATGAGATGCTGATTAACGTATTTTTTTATTATATACAATAAGAATATATTTTACGGTCGTACATATAGTCAAAACTAGTCAACTGTTAAGTCCCTGTACCACATGGTACTCAGAGATGTCGCTCTTTTGGGTGGAACTGGAGTCAAAGAGTCAATATCTTGATGGGCGTGCAATCAGCTTAGCACAATTGCCAACTAGCCTAATTTGAATTCATCGTGACGAAACCACTACTACTCCGAAAGAAAGGGCAACATACATGCTAGGATGCGAGGTTCATCTCATCAGGAATAGCGAGGTAGTCCTTGGTGTGATGAATTCATGAGCCCACTAGAGAACTTCCTAAAATGTACTGAGCATAATTCTGAGTCTCTGACCAAGGAGAGAGCAGTGTTGATCCATTCCCTGGTACAGTCGGTACAATGACATGCTAGAGGTAAGTGTAGCCTAACTCTGAGTTGGCTGAGAATTAATAGTCGTATCTTTAGATTGAGCTAGCTAGAAGCTTGATGAACCACTAGGAATAGTCAGCAACGGCACTCATCTGAAAGAGAGTTGAAAATGAGGAATACTTGGAATTTCAAATTGTGTCCTAAAGTAAGCTTTTTCCCAATTGTATGTTCAAATCATTTTGAAGTTTCTGGGATCATTGTAATACTAATGTTATAAAGAACGAAAGTAGCCCCCAATATAAGAATTTAACATAAGAAGAAGGAAGAGTAGAAAATTCACCCCTAGCCAAGTTTGAGAGTTTATTTGTAGCTCACCCTTCTTAACAAAGGGCAATCCAAAACAATGCCAATTTTTAGGTAAAAACCTCACTGTAGATACAAGGAAAATCATGGGAAAAATTAAGGAAAAACTAACAAAGCCAAGGGAACAAATTTTAAAAAGTGTGCCATAAGTAAAATAGTAGGCCGCTAGACAAAATGAGAAGAAGCCTCGTGAGGGACATCAAAATCAGAAAGATTTAGCTAGATATCCTTGAGTTGAAAACCAATAAAAACAAAACTAATATTCTTTCTTTCCGATGAGCATTTATATTCCAAAAAGGTTGCTGTGGCTTGCCTTTACATTGTCATCAGCCAACTATCTATGTGTAAGTATCACATGATTTTTTTGATAAGTGGCCAAGGCCAATAGGCATTGCATGTTGAATACTGCTAAGTGATTGTTAGTACCAAGAGAAGTGTCCGTTGGTCCTCACATCTTTCAAGGTATGCAAGTAATTTGATGAAAGTAAGCCATCCAACCAAAAAGGGTAATTTGAAGAGAGAGCCATCCGACCAAAGTCACGTAATTCACTAAATTTGCTCACCTATCGAAAGTGTCGAATGTCTGCCTGAAGGGTTGAGCGTTCGTCCAAGAGGTCGAATGTCCATCCAAGGGTTTGAATGTCTGGTTGTAGGGTTGGATATCCAATCAAGAGGAGAGATGCCTATTTGATGAAAATTTCATCTGACTAATGCTATGAGGTTGATCAGAAGTATAATGGATTTTACATGTCAAAATAGGAATGGTAAAAAATCTGAAACTCAAAACTTATTTTGTGTTTGGAATTAATGTACTGGAATTTCTAGATAATATGCATGTGCGTTAAATAATTTTCTGAAACTCGATAATTTCATTATCTGATAGTTTCCTGAATTTGCTCGGATTAAAATTTAATCATCAAAGAAATTTCGTGACACATACGTGAATATGCAAATAATTATATTTAATATAATTTTGAAAGCTTAGTTTTAATCTCTTCTTTATTTGCATTTAATCATTTAAATATATACATATAAATCTAGGCACTAACTTAATATTGGTAGCGTTAGCATCGACTTAAATTGATCCCAGCGCTGCATCAGATTAGAAAGAATATCAACTGGGCAAGGAGTACCTATGTCAAAACCCAAGCGCTGAGAGAAAAAAACATGGCGCCTTAGTTGATGGCTTAAAATGCACCAAATTGAATAAGTTTTATAGTGTAAGGTTGCGTAAAAGCAGGAAGAAAGTAAAAGAGTAGTGAAACGATGAGTGATTCAAGTTCTTATCTTAATGAGAGCTAATTTCTAGAAGCATGGAGTAGATCTTTCCTCGTCAATGGGTCTACCTCTATACTTAGGCCCCTTGGGGGGAGAAAGGATAGTTTCTCATGATGATGTTGGGCATGAGCATTTGCTGCCTTATGATCACTTTATTCCCATGACAAATGCGTTTGTCATCCTTTTGTCCATAAGTATCAGCATTAGTTAAAGAGTAGTTAATAACTGGAACTGTTAACACGAGTTGGCTACTTTACTGGAACATCTACATGCTTGCCACTGTAAAAGTGACGTGGAGAGCTAGTTAAGGGTCCGGTCAGTTAATGTAAACTTCATATAAGGTCATGCTGATACATGAAGTCGAACAAGAATAGCATTGTCAAAGATCTTTTTGACTTGGACATTATTCACCTGACTTCTGCTTAGACTAAGCATTTCACAATTCTATCAAGCATACAATGAATATGAGGCACGCATTTATGGTATATTGTTTTTTATAATTAGGAGTACCACAATTTTCCGTACCCATTTCAAAATTGCGGTGGTGTTAAAACTCCTTAGTGCTCAAGCAAGCTCTTTCTCCATTGCCCACTGAGCTAAAAGAAGCACCACTAAAACATCTCATACATTTTGTGGCATATTCAAACACAAACATGTCATACATGATGCCAATAATAGGCTAGAAATAATATACAACTACTTCCTTGCAAACTGCTATAAGAGTGAGATCTGTAATCAGTAATTCTCAAGATAGAAGTAATGCTATCTTCTGGTACAATTTGGCATAACGTACAGACTGTAATATATAAGCATTGTAATAGCGGAGGACTAGCTAGTAAACATTTTATTAGCCACACCCAAAGTTTGTCAAAAAAAAAAAAATCACCGCTCGATGTTATTCGTGCTTATTCATTATAAATAAGGTGTAACATTCATTGTAATCTGATACCAAGAATGTGGCCCTGAATGTATGCAAAAATTCATCAAATCGCATAAATCTGCATATTCTTTCTTCTTCTTCATCGCCCTTTGGTATTTGATATTAACATTAATAACCAGGATTAACATCTATAGGGATCCAATTAAACTATAATTCAGGCGCGTACCTTTAAGAGAGAATTACTAAGCAGCCTCCTATGTTTTGGGAAAGAACTCGTCGATTCGCCGCGCACCGGCCGGCAGCGGCTTCTCCAGTTGGTTCGAACTGGTGGCTCGCGGATGTGGCTGCTTCAATGGCTCGGGGAGACAATCGAGAAGGAAGTCAGCGGTTGGTGAGTGGCCTCGAACGGCAGCTCTTAGATGTTCGAGCTTGATGATCCTCCGCCGCTTGCGTGCGGCGGCGGTTCTTGCCCTCTCAGCGAGAGATTCGAGGAAGATCTGGGAAGAGAGAGAGATCAGGAAGAGAGCTTCTGAGTTAACTTTCCTGATATCTCGATCCAACCTCATGATCCTCTTCACCCTCCCCGTTGGAAAGGAAGGGAGCAGAACGCCATCGGCGCTCTCCTGATCATCGTCTTCCACCGTGTCGCATGATGGATTTGCCGCCAATGGATCTTCTTCGACTTCTGACGCCATTGTAAGGAACACTGATCAAGAGCGCTAGGGTTTAATTTTAGAGATAATTTTTTGGGCCGGTCGCAAAATGGAGGTCTAGCCGTCTAGGGTTTGATCAGCGCAAGAGTTTCCCGCCAAAACCAAATTCCCGCAAATTCTTATTTTGGGGCTGCGTCAATTTCTAAGACAGCATCCTATTTTAAAAAAATTACAAATTTATATTATTTCTAAATAAAATCTTATTATATTTTAAATTTTGAAGCTTAAATTTATAATTTAAAATTCAAAATACTAAATTTTATGCTCTAAATTATTTTAATATTAAAAACTAAGATCCCGTTTGTTTGGCCATTGAAAATTAATCTAATTTAATTTTAACTAGGCATATCACATCACACGTAAAATTTAATATTAAAAATTAATTTTATTTCACATCCTACACATATTACTAAAATAATAACTAACTTATATCACATCCCTCACATGTCCCAACATAATAACTAACTTTATATCACATTCTTCACATATCTTAACATAATAATTAACTTTATTTCATATTATTTACAACTTTCAATAAAAAAAATATTTTTATTTAAATTTAATTTTAATCTTATTAAATTTAACTTTACAAATAAATAGGCTCAAGTTATAAAAATTAAACTGAGAAATAAACTTTAAATTATAAATTTTTAATTTTTATTAATTAACTATATATATAAATCACTTTAAATTCAATGAAGTAAGATTAAAAATTCTATTGTAAATTTGTGAATATTACATAATAGGATAAGATTCACTTAAATGCATCAATAATTTATTTTATAATTTTTTTAAAATTTATATAAAATATATAATTTTATCAAATTTTGATATTCTGGATGTAATTATACTAAATTATTATTTTCATTTCATCTTCATGTTTGGGACTTCAGCTACATGTAAGTTATTTATCCCTTTATTATAAAATAATTCAACAGATTTACATATTTATGTCAAGTGATTCTGAAAACTTTGACTAACATAAAAGAACTTTCTGTTCTAAAGTCTCAAAAGTAATTTATCCAAATAAACAATGACACAAAAGATACATTATTATAATTTTTTTTAAAAAAATTTATTCCATACCAACATTTTCTCCATAAAATTTGGGTCGGATTTGATAAAACCTATACTCATCCCGCTTTCTTTTGTCACTCACTCGATACCCACTTCCTCCTCGACTTGCCCCGCTTCATTTTTACAATATGTGCTCGCCTCATTATGCCCCACGCCATCCTGCTCCGTTTCACCCAAAATCCCAATGATTTGTTTAAAAAAAACTAAAAAGGCGATACCTAATTAAGTATTTTTATTTTAAAATTATGTAATAATATTTAATTACTAACGAGTCATAAGTCGACGTACATAAAATTTAGTCATACCGGAATGGCGGGTCACACGTTGCAGGTACAGTTGTAGGATTTATACCCGTTCCATTAAGGGGCAGATCAGGGTGTATTAAATAAGTATGAGTATAAATTATCACTCCTATTTTCTCTCAACTCATTGAAATTTATCTTAAATTCAATTCACGTCGTGGATATCTCCTTCCTTTGTTGCCATCTAAATATTAAAGTTTTAGAATTTTCACTCAAAATATATTTAAATATCTTTAAAATAATATGATGAACGGCTCAGATTTTTTGTAATCTAACTATAATTAGGTTATTAAAAAATTATGATTACTCATTATAATAGAAATAAATTAAAATGTGTATATGTAAGATTTTATAATGTTTTGAGTGTGCATAGCGTAATTAACTAAGAATGAATATGTAAGGCATAAATAAAACTAAATGATGTGACACGTGGGTAATTATCCCTTAAAAATATTAATACATTTAAGAACAAGATTATCATTATATTAATTCAAAATCTATGACATTTTTGTTAATAAATAAGTTGTACTGAAATTTTTAAATAAATCATTTATTGAGCTCTCAAAAATTATGTAAATGAATTTCATATAAGTAATTCACAAATATTAACCAATTAAGTATTAGTCTACTTAAATTTTTAAAATCATATTTAAATTTATTTGCTAATATTAATATGAGCTTTTATTGAGCTGAGCATCACCCAAAATAAAATACTTTAATATCAAAATTATAGTATTTTGTGTTTGACTTAAAAATACTGTAATATTAAAATCTTATAACAAAACGGCGCATAGAGGTAGCAGACTGTACACTCTGCGACTGAAATTTTTTTTTTTAATTGTATGCCACAAAAAATTTTAATATTTATTTATTAAAATTAAATATTACATAACACACACTCATTTATTTTAATTTTACAACCAACACATTTTAGTTAAAAAAATTCTTATATTTTATTTAAGTAAATCATATTTGAATTATGTTTTAATTTAAACAAAATTCATAGGAATAAAATCTAACTCTCAATGCATCTTAAATCAAATCTAATCATTCATTCAATTTTTTATTATTAAAATGAGCATTTAATTAAATATTTTACATAATTAATAAATTTAAATAAGTTTTAATATATAAGATTTAATTTTTAAATGCAGCAGAGATCTTATATAAATTATTGAGAAGTTTTATTGCAAATTCAAATCTAAAAGAGAAATTAAATTTAAAGAGATTTTAATATTAAAGTTAAAACTTAAATTCAAACTTAAAAATTTAAGGAATAAAAAACTTTTTTTAAAAAAATTATTTTCAAAATTTTTAAATTTTAATTTTCATATTGTTTAATAAAATTAAAATGACAGAATGTTAATTTGAATGGACGCCGGGCGAACATAAATAACATTTAATTTAAATGAAAATTAATATAAAAAAGTTTAACTCGTCTAACCTTTTGTCAATCTAAAAAATAATTTTTTACTTATATGATCTTCAAAATTAAATATTTACTTATGCTACTACATATTTTAAATATATAATTATAAATTATATTTTTTTAATTTAAAAAAATTTAATTTTTTATTTTATTTAAAGAAAAAAATCAAATTATATATTAATATAAAAACTATAATTTATAATTTCACATTTAAAATATAATATGATATATATTAATATCTGATTTTAAAAATTAAATGAATGAAAATAAAAGGGTTATATATATAATTGTCCCAGAAAGTTTTTTAAATTCGCCCAGGTCAAACGCCGGTTATAACGAAATTCTCCCACGCCAAGCCTGCACTAAAATGAAAGTTTGTTCGGCCTCTTTGGCTCCATTTTTTTTTTAACAAGAATTTTTTTTTTAAAATTCAATGAAAAAAATATTATTTTAATATTAAAAATATATAAAATATAAAGTACTTTCCATTCTAATATTCTGATTTTTATTAAATATAAAATAAAATTAATTTTTATAATTAAAATTTATATTGAAGAAAAATATTACTTCGAACTAAACAAAAATCAGTGCACTCAAATAGAGTGAAGCCATATAAATTCTCATTTATCAAATGATAATTGGATAGTGAACTAATCAGCATGCATACGATTCAAAAGCTAATGCTAAAGGTCAACTTTGAAGCTAACCAAAACAAAAGCAAATCTAACTACTTGGATGATTTTTTTAATTGGAACATTTTTAATTAATTAATTAATAATATAAATATAATTAAAAAAAATTAACAAAAATGAGCATCTTTTGGACAGCATTATTAAATGCATGGGCGACTTCTGTTTAGCAGAAATCCGTGTGCCAGGCGACTTCTGCTTAATAAAAATCACCTATCCACCGGGTGACTTTTTTTAAAAAAAAAAAAATTTAAAAAAATATTACAAAAATTTATATATTTTATTATTAACGTTTGAAGTTCTTCGCCTTATTCCAAATAACAAAGTTGTTGACAAAATTTCACACATAAAATTTATTAATAATTACATAATAAAAATAAAAATTTTCATTATTTTTAAAAAATATTTCAAAAAAAATTAATACTCCAATTAGTTTTATATTTTGCAAATTGTGGATATTTTAGTCCCACATTATGTAAAAAAAGTTTGCTTTACTGCAACTTCTTTTGAATTAATGATTAGCCCTACATAGATTATTACAAAAATTTACACATATATTAAATTTATAAGTATAAATTTTTTTAATTACTGATGAGCCCCTAGATAGATGAATCTTCTTTTAAAAAATTAAATTTAAATAAATATTTATATAAATAGTTTATGTTTAATAGTTTTATCAATTATTTGTTTTAATACTTTTATATTTTTATTAATAACTTTGTTATTTGAAGTAAGGCGAAGCACTGAAAATATACTTAAAATTTAAAAATTATAATTATAATATTTAATGATAAAATTAATAACATCAATTAATTAATTTCATCTCATAAATATTTAAAAAAACTAATTTTATCATTAATTTATAGAGTAGCTAATTTTTTAAATAATTAAATATGATAAAAAAAACTTTCATAAGCTCACACATTAAAACAAACATTATTTTTATTATGTATTTTATTAATAATTTTTCATGTGTGGAATTATGAAACCTCAAAATTCTCAAATAATTAACAAGCAGAATATATTTTAATATTTTTTTTTTAATATTTAAGGATGATAATGCTTTAATATTTTGGAATGATAATGAGACTAAACAAGAGAGCAAAAAATATATAAATTTTTGTAATAATTTTTTTATTTTTTATTTAAAAAAAAGTCGCCCGTGGATGGACTTCTTCTGCACGGGCGACTTCTGCCAACTAATAGCACACTTAACGCTATCTGAAACATACTCATTTTGTTAATTTTTCTTAATTATGCTTATATTATTAATTAATTAATTAAAAATACTCCAATTAAAAAAATCAACTAATTGATAATTTGTGCGATAATTTAGCATTAACTCTACGTGAGACGTCTCATACCTGCCAACATGCAATGACATAATTACAAATGCTCTAAATGTCTCAATGCTATGTCACATTTTTAAGTTTAAACAAACGCATTGCATGGTCATTGCTCACAAAGAAATTTGTGCATTTAGAATCGTATTAAATAGATTTTAGAGAGTATTTAATTTAATGTTATCTTAATATTATATTATGGTATCTAGAAAAAATATTTATTTGATTTGATGACTTGAATAGATTATCTTGTAAAAAATTATAAAATTATCATTAAAAATATGACATCTAAATAACATAACGTCATATCAAGATAACATTGAACCAAATGCCTTAATTAAATATAATGTATAGAGGTAATTTCATGTCAACCTCTATCCAAGTACTATATTCACTAATATTTCAAATACATCAAAATAAAAAAAATCAAATATATCTACCAGATCTCCTTAAGACATTTTAGATTTTTAGTAGCCCCAACCTACAAGAGTTAAATCAACCTAAACAAATAGCGAAAATTCTCAGCAAACATTAAGGCTGTAAATAAATCAAGCGTTCGACGAATAGCTCGATACTTGATTCTATAAAAACTCGTTCATATTCAGTTCGTCAATAACAACAAACAAGTTTGAAGATAATTTTAAAGCTTGATTGATAAATGAATAAGTTTGAATACTAGAATTAGCATTAATATTTGTGAAATGTTCATATGACTTTCATGAACATGCTCAATTATAAAGCTCGATATAATACTCTTTTAGTAATTTTAGTATATCTTGATTAATAAGAAAAATTCATAAATTATAACGATGAATTTGTTTGTGAACACATTAATATTATTGATATATAAGAGCTTATTTATAGTTTTTACGTTTGTGAACTCAAATATATATGAGCTTGTTAGTGAACACATTAATAAACTCATTCCTAAACCATATAAATCAAGCCCAAATATGCGTTTAAGTTTGCAAACTAAGCTCGAACAAGCTTGAGCACGAGCTCGGTTTCGGTTTTAGTAAATGAATATAAACTTGAACATACCGCTACTCGGCTAAGCTCGGTTCACTTACCGCCCTAGTCAACATACAAAGCCTCCCTTTCTTGCAAATCACAAGAAATGAGAGAGGAGAATTATAGTGTATGCAGTTTGATAAGATTACTGCAGTTCTTTTTTTTTTAACATAGACTGAGATTATTGTAGCTCTAGTTAGAGACTCTTAACACTTTTTAATGGAGGGATTTTTAACACGATTAGAAGATTAGAGAAATTGCTTGATTCATTTAAAAATTACGAGTAAATATGATATTGAGAAAGATTTGTGAGATTGGTATGCAAATTGTTCCCGCGAACATAAAGCATTCACTGGGAATAGTTAGTAGACAGGCTTCACACAGATTCAAAGCTAATGAATGAAATCAGCTTACTTGTATTTCTCTGGCTTGAGGACACCAATATAAGGCAGGTTCCTGTAAAGCTCCGCGAAGTCCATGCCATAACCCACAACAAAATAGTCTGGGCACTGCACAAGAGGTAAAAGAGGCGAAGAGTTATTATTATGCACATGCATAAATGAAAACGAAGCAACACATGAATGCACTTGCACTTGCACTTGAGAAAGAGTGTTTTGTAGATCCTATATCTGCAACTAAATTTAATAAATTCATTGCTCAACAAAAGAATGGATAAAAGTTCATAGATACTCCTGAAATCTGATCGAGTTACACGTTTAAACCCAAAATTTTTTTACATTATACGCACAATCTTCAGTTCTTTTACACTTTCGAAAAGCCATTGCTTCACAGACTTTGTTCATGTGTTTCTTGATACACTGCAGAAGGGTGGCAATGGTGACAGGCAGAAGGATTGCAGAAGGTGGCATTAACAAAACATGTAATTTAAGCACACTGCTAAAGTGTAGTAGATAAACTTCGACTAAGCCAGTACTAATAAACTTATTGAATGTCTCTATTTGAGTGCAACTAGCGGCCTTTTACTCCTACAATATCTAGGCTTCCTCGAACAAAGTGGCATCTCTCACCAGTTGTCGATATGTTGATTACCCATTCAACATCTTCAGCACTAGCACCAATATGACAAATCAGCCAATACATTAAAAAAACGTTATGGGCAGCTCCCACCACTAGGGATCTAGAATATATATATATATATATATATATATATATATATGTATATATATATATGTATATGCATATGTATATGTATATGTGTGTGTATATACAACTAACAAATGGACCAAATATTATTTATAAAATAAACAATGGAATGCAAAAGGTTAACAATTTAAATTTGAAACCAAAGGTTAACCATACGAATTTGAAGCCCAATAATTGTGGGAAATTGGTCTGTTTCTATCTTATGCCCAGCTCCCTGTCCTTGAATAGAGTTTTTGGGATAGTTAGCATCATTAATCCTAACATTGGTATCAAAGTAGAATGCGGATTTGAACCCGACAATGTGCTTAGGGAAGGGGGCGAGGGATATTTCTTTGAGATGAATAGGATCTATGATTGGACGCCAAGCTAGTCGTCATTGGATCATGCCCAATTCTTTGCCATGACCAAAGGACATATGGGATCTACCCATCCGCACTATTCATGTGCTGTATAATATAAGAAATGATCTTGCCTTTCCTATCACCTTGAGCTTTTGGGATAGTTAGTCAGCATTGCTAATCCTAACGATAAAACCCTAAAATCAATGTTATTCTAACATCAATAATTAAACATAGAAACTTTACCAAATCACAAGGGCAGCTTCAATCTTTAGGGCTAATGCCACATGAAGGGTTTAAGTCAAGGCCACGTGCAGTAAATAAAACTACGATGCATCAAGAATGGAAAATTACCTTTCCATAAAAACAGCCCATGTAAGCTTACTGTCCATTAATATTCTTTAAAAAACTTAAGACATTGACAAATGTACTTAATTTCATTTGAAGGAAGAAGGATCCCCTACATCAAATCCACGGTAGAAATTTCCTTCACCCACTAATTCAAAATGAATTTTCCTTCTTGCAGGCTTATCAAGCAAAGCGCAAACTGATATAGAGCTAGCTCCTTTTGACTTCAAGTGTGCAATGAGCTTTGAGAGAGTGCTACCAGTGTCAACAATATCTTCAACCTAAAAAGTACATTAAAGAATAACAAGTTAAAGAAGAAGAAAAGGTCCATGACAGTTGATCAGTAAATATGCTAGAAAAACTATCTAACAGCCAACTTCACAAAATATTCAGCCAGCTTATGTTTTATGGAATGAACAGTTGAAATCTCTTGAAATAAAATTTTGGATCTAAAGCATGTTTTTTTATAAGGAATAACATAAGGGGAATCGGAACTTCAATGAAGAACTAAGTTGATGGATTTATGTAAAGGGCATTTACTGTAGAGTTGCCATCGCACTGTAAAGCAACTTTCGCGACGGTCAATTTGTAGAGCTGCCACCTCTTGACGGTTGATCTGTAGAGCCGCTGCCGCCTTCAACAGCCAGCCCTCTTGCTGCCGTTGCCGCCATCGCACTGGCCGCAGCTATCGTCGAGGTGGATGCTCTAGCCTGACCTTTGAGGAAGAACTAGGAGGGCAGCTCACTGCAGAGCACAGCGATCTCCCGAAATTGCTTCCAGCATGCTACCTCCGTTGTTGATTGAGGCCCTGGAGTAGAGCTAACATCAAAAAGGATGGAGTAACCATGAAGGAGGATTTGGGAGATGGAAATGCTCGTGTGGAGTGCAGTCATCAGAATCAGGTTGGCTCAGGGTTCCTGATTTGGCCAAAGCAAAGGATGATGGAATGGGAGTTGATTTTCATGATGCAAATGAAGAAATGATCGAAGGTTATCGCAAAAGTGAAGTCGAACGTGAAAGTGAAGCTAATCTTTGGAGCAATGAGGAGCTATTAAAGCATGATGAGCACTCTGCTCACATCAAAAAGGAAATGGCTTCCCCTGCAGCTCAAGAGGTGGTCGATCATCCTTCTACTTCGAATGATATATTAATGTAATTGAAGTGCGTGGATGGTATGAATATTGCCAAAGTCGGAAGAGACAAAAAAGGCTTAATTTTCATGCAGAGAAATGCAGAAAATAATGACAAATTAGAGTCTCAAAATAGCCATCTAAGTATTCCACATGATGCCGTAGTGAACAAAATATTGAAAACAAGCAATGGCAATAATCTCAGGGTCAATCCTAGTATTGGGGAGCCCAGGTTTAGTAGTGGGAACAGCTCTAAAGCAATAGACGCAGCTACACACTTGTGCACCACATGTTCGAGGAAATGTCACAACCTACTCAAGTAATGGAGATGTTGAAGAGAACAAACTAGAAGCACATATAACCATTAAGGGAGTAAGTTACATGGCAGCACTCAATAGAGACGGCTCAAAATATAGCTTTAGGGGAAGGGGAAGCATTCCTTTGTCGCAAGAGGCGGTTCACAAGGCTATGCAACATAATGATGCCTTCATTGTACCTAAGGAGGAGGAGGTTGTTGCATTCGAAGGGAATGGCAACATGCTTTTGTGGGGAAATTACTTGGCCACAAGAATCACATTGTGTTAGCGGAGGCACAAGACAAATGAGGGAAAATTGAAGGATTCTGAATTTCCGAATGGTGGACGTTGGACAAGTATGCTTTATTATCAACTTTTCCTAGGTGGAAGACAAAAATGAGGTCTGGTTGGATGGCCCGTCGAGTTTAGCAGGGTAGACAAGTGGCTTTGAGGAGTGGACAAAGGCGTTCAAATCAAGTGCCAGTGCTGCAACATCTACCCCTCTGGATCCGCTTACCATGGCTTCCTTTTGAGTTTTGGGGACCCAAAACTCTTGCGATGACTGCTTCAAAGGCCAGCACCCCATCGATACATGACGAACCACTTCACATGAACAGGGAATGAGGGTTATATGCTCGAATGTGCATGAAAGTTGACATAAAGAGAGCATTGACACTTGGTGTTTGGTTGCATGGTGTGACAAAAAAGTTTTATCAGTAATTTGAGTATGAAGCATCTCTTCTTTATGTTTTGAATGTGGAGTTGTAGACCATAAGAACATGTATTGCCCTACAAAACCAGGGTCATAAGCAAAAGCAAAGTCATTCCAAAAGAAGGAACCAATGGAGCAGGGGTTCCAATGTCAGTTGAGAAGCAACCCATTTATCTTAATAGGGACAAGGAGCAAATGGCTACACATGTGTTAAAATGTGATTTGAATAATAAATTAAATAATCCTAATTATAAGGATTATTTGTTAGGCTGTTGAGATTTTTATGAGAATCAGATACAGAATTTATTATAGGCTACTATTATAAATACGGGATGATCTGGTAAGCTGAAAGATATGGGATTATCAGGATTTCTGGTGAAGGCTGCAAGTTCTCAAGCTTTCTTCTTGGGAAACGTGAATAGGTGATTCACTTGGGTATTTCAGCAGTGATTTTCATTGGATCTTCTTCGTCGGCTTCGGAGGTGATTTAGTAGGAATCTGAAGGCAATCATCTGAGGCTCAAGGAGCGATTGGATTGTCTAATCTGGAAGAAGAAAAGATCCAATTTCTGTATCCCGTCTGAGATCGAGAACCAGGTGATTGGTGTAAGGTTCTCTTTCTATCTGATTTACTACATAATAAAGTCTCTCTCTGCTCTCCCCGTGGATGTAGGAGGAATACCTCCGAACCATGTAAATCTGGTGTTCTTGTGGTTGCTTCGTTCTTTTATAATCATTATTTCTCATACTTATCTGGCACGATTTATTTGACTAACTACACGTCCGGCGATCCGAATTTTCCGCTGCGTATTATTTCACAACATTTGGTATCAGAGCGCATTTTTGTGTAGTTTGTCT
>JAEMOT010001891.1:95566-108900 GCA_019297695.1 Apostasia ramifera | reverse complement strand
ATATTTAAATTTGTGTAAAATAATTTAAAATATTTATTTATTATTATTATTATTATTATTTTTTAAATTAATATCATTTTGGTCCTATTTTAGTTCTGTTTTGGTCCTCGCGCCAAAAAAAGAGTATTCTTTTTCTCCTTTTATAACAATCATTGAGCTTTGTGCTAATACCTTTTGTTTTTTCTAAGCTCACAAAAATGTCAAATAGTTATCAGTTTTTAAGTGAAAACTTGAATGTTTCAGTTTTTACGTATGTGCAGTAAACTATTCCAACTCAGGTGAGATACTCCTATTTGGCGCGAAAACCAAAGTGGTAATCGAGTGTTTTAGTCTGAGATGTAAAACAAAGTTGATATTTTTATTAAAAATTATTGCGTATATGAAGTAAAATAATATTTTTTTTATATTAAATTTTGTATAAAATGATTAAAAATATTTATTTTTTATTATTATTGTTGTATTTTAAACTAGTACCATTTTAGTCCTGATTTTGATTCTCACGCCAAACAGGACCTCAGTACATTTCATCATGCCCAAAGGATCTAGTTTAAGCATTTTAATTTGTTTAAAGTATTTTCAAATGAAATCATTTTGTCTTCGATGCTTTAATGTCCCAGTCATCATTGAACATATCCAAAATAGTCTTCTTTTATTAGCTAGTTCAAATCAAGGGCAAATTTTCTCGGACTTTTCTACTTCTCAACTATTGTAGGAAACAACTTAATTATTTTTCTTACTGCTTAAGCTCTCTCTCTCTTGATCTCCAAGTATTCTAAGTTCTCCTCTACGCTTTCACTTGCAAATGAACTTCATCAACGAGAATCAAAAGGAGAAAACAATTTGTATTCCTCATTATAAAAAACTGCATGAACAATAGTTGAACTTAAAACTCAACCGAAATTACAAAAGACTACATCAAGATGAAATTGCAAAAGACTATACATCAACTTACCTAATTTCAGAGACCCTGAGCTTAATTGACCAAACAAATATACTATGAGAGGAAATTATCACAGATTATAAACAGATATAAGCCAAAGCCAATGTTTAAACCCTCATTTAAACAGTCAAATAATCAATAGGCGAAATCACACTTGATACCTTGTTATATTCTTACATGTGCTGAACTAAGATATGCTGCTGACCAGAGGTGGAAATAAAACAATTGATTACCTCAATCCTTGGAGACTTTAAGCAGCTCACTAAACGCTTCTTGTGGTATATCTACAGAACCCACACGCTTCATGCGCTTCTTTCCTTCCTTCTGCTTCTCCAAAAGCTTCCTCTTCCTGGTTACGTCGCCACCATAGCATTTGGCCAATACGTTCTTCCTCAAAGGGGAGATGCTGTAAACAGCAAAAGATACACTCTTTATTTACATTTCACTACATCTTTCATTTCACCCCTTCTTTGCTTATACTCAACTCTTCAGTTGCATATGTATCCCCTAATTCTTTCAAACACCACAAAATATCTCTTCGTTTAGCTTTCGTTAGCAGCTTTAAGTCCGGTAAGGCTAAATTCTTTGCATCCATTACATGGTTAAAACAGAAAAACAGGATCAAACCCGTTAATTTTGGACAGTTTAGTCTGCTTTAGGATCCACCAGTTTGATAATAATGCGATAAATGAATTAGTTCAATTATTCGGCTTTAGCTTGCTTTCACATTTATGGAAACCAAGCCAACTGATTAACCAAATATATTATATACATACATATAATATATAATGAGTTGGTACATATTATGTGATATGTACAACCTTTTACCGTATTTCAGTTCTATAGGCATTGTTCTTTAAGTTGTATATGTCATTCATTGCCCTATGTTTCTTTTTTTTTTTTATAGTATGCAATGCCTTGTGTTACTATCTACTAAACAGTATATAGAGACTTTTTTTTTTCTTTTTGAAAATCAAGCTTTGAAAGGCAAAGACAAGGGGCTACTACTTTTAATAGACCCCTATGAAAATTTAGATTTGATCTTTTGGACATTTAAACAGTGTCAAGCAGAAGGCCAAAGTCATAATGGGATGCCACATTCTGTTTTAAGTTTTAACTAAACTTACGTGAACCAACTAAACATAATTTGGCTTTCAGCCTTAATTTTAACTGATTGGTTAGGTTTCTGCAATCGAAAAATTGAAATCAGCTATACTTTTCGGATCTATTAAACAAACTCGCCAAACCGACTGGTTGCACACCTCGAGTCCCATCTATTTATGTTTTAAGAAAATTAAATGTGCACACTAAAATCTAAGCAAGCTATATACATTCTAATTCTTTTAAACCCAATAAAACAATACTTACGTTTTATGATTTTTCAAAATAATTGAGGGTTTATAAGTAATATCAGAAGAACTTAAGTCAAATGCAAAATTCACCAAATAATTCCAGTTCTACTAACATTCTGGATGTTCATTAACTCGAGCATTATTTTGTATGGTTTTAGAAGAAATAGAGGCTTAGTATGCAACATCAAATTATTATGAGTTGAACAATACATAATTTGCTAAGATGTCAAGAGTATGTAACTACTCATTCAAATATTTCATATAAAGTAGAAGTATTAGCAGTCATACGTCTCACGAGCAATGACCTTTGATCCTATTGCAGCCTGTATTGTTATCTCAAACATTTGCCTGTGAATGGTACCATGTAGATGACTTAGAGAGAAAAAAGCATAAATGCAGAAAAACGAAAAAGTGGATTCAATGTGATAACCTGTCTATGAATTTCTTCAGTTTTTCTACCAATTCGCGACCTACCCTCTGTGCCTTTAAATTATGAACAATAGTTGCCATGGCATCAACAGGCTGGCCATTGAGGAGGATATCAAGTTTAACCAAATCAGATTGCTGATACCTACCAAAATTACCCATAGTTCTAGATCAGTAACTCATGTTTAGTTTTTTATAACAGAAAGCCAGGTTACAATTTGCAAATATTTGACAATATACTGCATACAACACTACAATATGATGTACAAAATTTTTAAGAAATGGTAACATCTTAACAGTATTATTTTTATTGCCACTAAACACATTAATAAATTTCACAATTTAAATTTAATATATCATAGCACAATTTGAGTAGAGCATTTGTGACACAATGTCAATCATCTTTATATTGTTGGACAAGGAGTTGAAGCACTTCGCAGGAATTTTGAATAACTCAATAGTTTGAGCAACCTAAAAAAAGCCAAGAAAAACATGATAATTAGCTGTTTTTCTTTGTTGACTTGAACACAGGCCTATTTTCCAAAAATATTCTACACTAACTGAATAATAAAACATATAATTGTTAAATCTTTGGCATATAAAACTATGTTCTTACATCCACACAAGCAAGCTCATTTGGCACTGCTGCATCGGTTCAATGAAATTTAAGTTTTTGCTTAATCTTATGCTATAAATAATCAGGGCATTATGGCTTGAACTCAAGACCTCTTACTATGTAGCCGGTTAAATATATGTTTAAAATTGACTTGAAAGCTTAAACTTGTATAGGTAATTACCTAGGTATATGTTTATTCTTACAATCATAATTCCTATATCAACAAGCGCAATACAAAGATATTAACTGATAGATGCATAGTGACATACTCAGCATCTTCATAATCAAATGATGCATATCCTGATGTTATACTTTTCAGCTCGTTGTAGAAATCAACAACAATTTCTCTTAAAGGAAGCCGATATTTCATGAGAACCCGCTGACTGCATCAATAAAGGAATGGCAACTTTGAATGTCATTTGGCTTACTAAGTAGAACCCAAACTTTAGTTCGATTAAAGTACCAATCAATAAATGAATATTCAAGCTGCTCCCCCCTTCTTTCTGAACAAAGAGTAATAACAGGACCTACATACCTACATGTACATATCAGAGGATTAAGCAGTATATTTTTATCTTTCAGCTGATTTTGGCAAATATCAAGAGTAAAGCATGAGCCATATAAAACCAACAGAAATAGGAAATGGGATCTTACTCACTAGGAAAAATAATGGTTGCAATGACCGATGGTTCGTAACACGCAGTAACACGCTTTCCAGGATTTGAGGTCAAAGCGGCAGGATTCTGAACCTGAACCTTGCTAAATATGCAATATATTGGTGCAAATGATGTTTTCAGCAAAAAGCAATCTTAGTATAAGATTATAATACCTTCCATCTGCATACTCAAACATATATGGCACAGTCGGTACAGTAGATATAACTTTTGCTCCATATTCCTGTAAAGTACTGAAACAGAGATGATTAGAATCCAAAAAGAAAGCGTTACTTGGCCATACCTCTATCCTACTAACCCCAACTGACAATCATGAAAACAAACTAGAACAGGAGGGCAGGCATGACAAATAGTCTATCAAAATAATCTACAATAAAACAAAATAAACAAGAATGGTTGTAGGAAATAGGTAGAGGTACCTGCTCTAACCGCTGATGAAATACATCCATATGAAGTAATCCTAGGAAGCCACACCTGTTCAAATTTTTTTTTCAAGGTGTATAACGTACAGATCCATCAAAGTGAATAGATGATAAAGATAAAGAATGGTTTTGGTCGGGTTCCCAGATCTAAAACTAAGCAAATATAGACACCTGAGGTACAGATAGCCCATACCTGAATCCCATGCCAAGTGCTGTACTAGTCTCTTTGGAAACAGAGACACCAGCATCATTGCAAGTCAATCTATCTATTGCATGGTTAAGAGCATCAAAATCTGATCCATCTGCAGGATAAAGTCCAGAGAAGACCATGTGCTTCGCTGGCTTAAAACCTAAATGACCAGAGGATGTATTATCATATCCATAAAATAAATTTCGTTCTCAAACACATAGAAAAGGTCGATCAAGCATCTAGCTTAGAGTGTTAGTGTGACCAAGTTAATATAGCTGATGGATTGGTCTATTTTAAATAACGGCATACATTGGTGGGTAGGTAATATAATGATAAGAGAGACTGGAGTTAAAAGTGGCCAGGTCTTGATTACCAGTCTATTAGGGGATGGTATGAGAATGTACCTGGAAGAGGTACCACAGTGCTTTTGGCCTGATAAAGTGTATCGCCGACACGAGCCTCTTTTGTTGAACGCATTCCACTAATGACGTATCCAACTTGCCCTGTGAAGAGTACTCCAGTAGGAGTAAGTTCTGGATGCATGATTCCGACATCCAAAACCTCATAAACATGGTCAGTTGCAGAAGAGGCAATTTTATCACCCTTGCGAAGAGCACCATCAACGACAGCGACATGACATATTACTCCTTTATATTCGTCATAATAAGAGTCTAAGAGAAGCATCCTTAAAGGTGAGTCACACTTTCCAGGAGGAGAAGGTATGCGGTCTATGACAGCAGGAAGGACATGTTCTAGGCCCTGACCTGTTTTAGCAGAAGTTAAAAGAGCATCAGCTGGATCCAGATCAAATAGGGACTTTATCTGAGCCTTAACACGAACTGGATCTGCAGTTGGCTGATCAATTTTATTTATTACAGGAATAATTGTGAGGTTTGATTCGAAAGCAAGATAGAAGTTGGCAACTGTTTGAGCTTGAACACCTTGAGCAGCATCAACCACTAATAAAACACCCTGGCAAGCTGCAAGCGATCTAGATACCTCATAGCTGAAATCAACATGACCCGGAGTATCAATCAGATTCAACAAATAGTTCGATAAATTTTCCATAGCATCATCTTCCTTAATACCGTATCTATAAAACATAGTAGCTGTCTGTGCCTTGACAGTAATTCCCCTCTCCCTTTCAACCTGTGAGCACATGTAGGCAGTTATATAGGATCACTACAAGCACACATTAACAGAAAAACATGTCAGGTTCAGTGTAGATAACTTTCATGAGATTGTTTGTGACATGAGAAAGATGAATAAGATGATAGCAACACATGGTGTGCAACCAGTCGGTTCGGTATCACGTTACATTTGAGGCTTGCTTGTTGAATCATTTATGAAAAGTATGACAGACTACTAAGTTTCAAAAATATTCAGCAGTCACACATCTAATTAATTAAATCTTAATGCACGTAGTTTTTGGGATATCCGAGCTACTTACAGATCATCTTAAGTCATGCAAAGCATACAAAAGGGTAGCCACTCAGTAACCTCGTTCACAATATTAGGGTGAAAATTTCTGTGGGTTCCAATTGGGCCAACAGTGTATTAACTACCCGCCAGCACCATGATCCTGGTTAGCTTTCTCCGATTCTTGTGGAAGACTAGAAAGACTATACATTGCATGCTATTTGACATATCAACAATCTGTACGAAGTAAGAACTATGACCGCCTAGAAACTCAGTGAGTTCGTGGTGCTATTAATTTCTTAGGTAAGACTTGTCCAACTGAACGCCAAAGTAATGCAATAAGATCAAAAATGGCATGTTTGGGTTAGGGTTTATCCATTGTCGCATTATTCTAACCTGCAGCTTGTCGAGGTACTGCGGCTGTCCGTGACCCTTCTTGATAGTCCCAGTGAGCTCCAGAAGGCGATCGGCTAGCGTGGATTTTCCGTGATCGACGTGGGCGATGATGGAGAAATTTCGGATCCTCTCCGGGGGGAACTGGCCCAAATCCACCGCTCCCTCTCTGCTATTCTGGCGGGAATGGGAACAGAAGGAACGTTCTCCCCCAATCTTATGCAGAATAGGGACGATTGCCCGGGATTCAGAAAGAAAAGGACGGAGCCTGGACCTCGCCGCCCTCGCTGCTCCATACAGAGCTCCCATTGAAGTTCCTCCAGCGTTATGGAAAAATTAGTTTCCTCTCTACATACAGACTAGGGTTTTAAAGGCTCGGGCTTACGGGGTTTGCGAGGCCGGAGACGGCGGGAGAGGTGAAGGTGCGAGCTTCGCCGCCTCGGCGGAGTCTAGAGGCTTACTAGCTACGAATGCCAGAGCCGGTGAGAAACGGAGAAAACGTTTTGGTTAGGAGAAGTCGTGTTGCGGGTCGAGATTATCGTGTCGAATTGACACGATTAACTTGGCACTGAACGGGTTTGCCCAACCTAATAAAACTGCCGGCGAGATTACGAAGGGTTAGCTCAAAATATTATCCGGTTCGGAATCCGGTTCGGTTTCGAACCGGATAACCGGTTCTGCGTAACGGATTCTGGACCGAATCGATTCTTACTGGACCGGTTCCGGTCCGATTCCGGGTCAAATCGGTCCAATAAGCAGGCCTAGCTTAAATTCGTTCCATGGTATGATGAGTCTAGATCTGCTAATGAGTCAAATTTGAGTGATCTAAACTCGAGTCAGACTCAAATTCCCAAATCTGAGTAAATGCAAGTTCTATTCGGTTTTAAATCAATTTTACTTATTGTTTTATTTAAATATTCATTATGTATAGTTTACATATAATATAACATATTATAAATTGAATTTAAATAATAGTGTACATTTGCTCTCAACAATATAAAAATATATATATATATATATATAATTGAACTAATTACAGTTTGTATGAATCTAGTTCGTATAATAAGAAAGTTAAATAGAGCAGGACACAAACAGTTATTGAACAAACTTGATTGTTGATCCTAAATCCTAGCTCTATGTGTTTTTTTTATTCGAGTATTGCACTACAATTGGGGTAATTTTTCGGTTCGATGGCCGAACAGCTCGGTGCTCGAATGATTGGATGGCTGAACAGTTCAGCGCTCCCCAAAAGTTCAACACCGAGCAGCTGGGCACCACATGCGCATAGTTAGTGGGCTAGCGCACACATGGTGCCCAGCTATTTGATGTCGAATCATTCGATTGCCAAATAGAATATCTTTTCCGACAATTGACAAAGCAAAATTTGTACACAAGCCTGTAAATGGGCTGAGTCATGAGTTTATACTAGAAGCTTCAAACAAATAAAAATAGGTACCTTCTTCTACCTAACTCAAACCAAATATTTATAGAATGTATATAATAATCTCTTCCAGATTCAATCTAAAGCTGATCTTATCTTAGCTTAAGATTAATGGGGCGTTTGATTCAATGTTGTCTTGATGTTATATTATGTTATCTAGAGAAAGTAATTGTTTGGTTTAATGACATCTACAAAAAATCTTCTATTAGATTATAAAATTATTAGTCAAAAGATGACATTTAGATGTCATGACATCTACATTACATAACATAACACTAAGATAACATAGAACCAAACGCCCGCTAAATTAGAAGTTTTCAATTCAATCTAAAAAACAAATAAGAAGAACTTGATTTGATTTCGATTTGAGATAGGTATGCCTCATTCATTAGTGATTCAAGCATGATCTAAGCCAAAATTAATCCGAATTTTGATTAATTTTTGATCTTTTATCTAAATTCTAAGTTTAAATATATTTATTCATTCAATCAATTTTTAAATATAAATATTAGTCTTGTTTTAATGTTTAAAAATAAAAATAAAAAGATAATCTACAATAAATACTATGTGATTAAATTAAAATAGCATGCTAAATCCACTTACATGATCACTTATATGTATATATATATATATATTATTTTTTATTGTTTAATCGATACAATTTTAAGCCTTTTTAATCTAATTTTATGTAGACTCAAAATTAGATTGATAAAAATTTTAAATCATAAAAATAATTTATTAATTAAATTGAATTAAGTCAAGCTCAATACAATTCAAAAATTGATTGAGCGATCTTCTGAGAGAAATTAGCACCCTTAAACATGTGGATGTAAACCTGACAAACTACATAGGTACTGAAGACGTATATGTAATATCCTTGAACTTAGGTCATGATTGCATAATTTACATATTAATCTTATCATAATCTTAACTTGATCTTAACTCAAATACATATCACTGGAGCTAATATTAGCGCAGACTTTTTAATTTTTTATTTAACATAAAATTTAAATAAAAAAATAATATTATGTTATATTTTCTAAATCAAATTTTAATTTATATATAATAAATGTTTTAATAAAAATTAATTTTATTTTACATGCACAATGTTTATAACATTATTTTGCATCTATATATAATAATAATAATAATAATAATTCTCTTTAGTTTAAAAATAGAATAAATTAATTAATATTAAATACAATAGTAAACCAAAAGACTTAGGTCGTTTGGTTTGAACATTTTTTTTTACAAAAAATTTAATTTTTTTTAAGTTTAATAAAAAAAAAAATTTATTATTAAAAAATATATAAAATATAAAATACTTTTAATTTTAATATTCTAATTTATATTGGATGTGAAATTAAGTTGATTTTTATAATTGAAATTTGTGTTGAGTAAAAAAATTATCTCGCACTAAACAAGGCTTTAGAAGTAATATTAAATAGATATATGATTTAAAAAAAATTAGATGATTTAATCAAATTTTATTTTAAATTTATAAATTTTTTATTTTTAAATAAAATTTATATTTAAATTAAATATATAATTATAAATGACAAAATACTATTTTTCTATCTCACCTCTGGAAGTGCTGTGCTATCCACGTGCGCAGGACTATGCAGCTCACCGAATATGTGCATGAGGGCTGATGCCCAGGCCCTGTGAGCAAGCACGACAGTCACGTGCGAGGCATGTGAGCTCGGATGGCTAATTGTGCGTGAGGTCATCATGGCACAGCTTGCGCAAGATGAGTGGCACACTTAGCCTATACACAAACAAGTCATGCGCTAGACTGTTGTGCGCTAGCAGGCCATGCACAAGCTGCATCGTGGCGATCATGTGCGCTAAGCATTACTACTGCGGTGCGCGATGTCATGCACACATGCAAGGCTGGCACTGGCACGATGCGCCAACCCTCGCGCTCAAGTTTGGCTAGCTGCACCGACTCGAATTCGTGGGTAGCGTGGCACTACCGAAGGCGGGAGAGAGGAAGATATTTATCTTTTATAATTATATATTTAATTTAAATATAAAATTTTATTTAATAAATAAATAATATATATTAGAAAAAAATTTAATTGAAAGATAAATGTCAATCTTAGAAATTTCATTAAAGAATTTTTAAAATTATATAATATATATAAAACCACCCCTGAAATTCGGCAAAAATAAAGCCCGATATTTTCCTCCTTTCTTGTCCCAGTTTTCGACTTGCGTTCATTCTCCGCTTCCCACCTCGATGTCTTCCTATTCATCGCCTACTTTACTGGATAATTTTCTCTGATCGCATTCGGCATTTGGTTACGCGGAGGGCCGAGACCGAAGTGAAGCTTTGCTGGTGGCTACACTAGAAGGATCCCAGTTCCTCGTCTTGTTCACACTGCAGGTGAGTGTCTCTAGTCACCTCTCTCTAGATCTCTTGGTTCTCGATGATTGTTGCTTCTCTCCTCTCGTGTGATTTGTTGCCCGATGCATGTGGGCGTCAAAGAACCCTAGATTCGTGGTCTTGCGTTTAAAACCGTAATCAAGGATGATTTTTTCTTAAATGCTTGTATAAATGTCGTGGGAATAACCTACTTATGGCTATGTTATGTTTAGGCGTTTCTGTAAGGTATAGTTCTTGAATTCTGGCATTGCTCTAGTGTTAGTTCTGTTTAATTTGGTATTATCCATGTTTGCTGTTATACTTTAAATGCTCATCATGCTGCAAATCAAGAATTTAGGCAGAGATGCTTATGGTTGATTGAATTGCGGGCAATCTTCAGCTCCATGTATCTTGTGGTTCCTTCATTCGGCGGCATCCACTGGCTTGGATATGGCACTTGAAGATAATTATTTTCTACTGTACTAAGAAAGATCATTCTATTTTGTTGTTTGTAATTGTCATTTAAAAATATGTTTTGTAAGTGTCAAGGATGTCAACTCCTGCGAGGAAGAGATTGATGAGAGGCTTTAAAAGGTTACAGCAGGACCCTCTTGCGGGCATTAGTGGTGCCCCTCAGGATATAACATTATGCTATGGCATGCAGTCATTTTTGGGTACTCATGCTTGTAAATATAAGTTTGGATCATGTTAGCTTTCAAACCATTGGAGACTGCTTCTTTAATAAGATTCTTTATGTATTTTTGCAGCCCTGATGATACTCCTTGGGATGGAGGTGAGGCAATTTAACAGTCCAGTAGTTGCTCTTGTATCAGATGTCAAAAACATGGCTTGTTAACATAGAACTTGAACTATCCCTTTTTTTAATTGTTTATCACTCATGTCAATGCTTAAAAAAAATCCTTTGTCTTCTTCCTTGGTTTTAGGACTTTTAGTGTATTTGCATAACTTTATACTTTCTTGATCTTGAGTTGAAACCTATTCTATTTGCTAATTTAGCCATTTATAATTTAGATATCTTACATATTATGCTTATTTTCATACCTGGCTGAACTTTTTATAAAACACTGACAGGGACAACATATAGGCGTGATGGTTAGACATTACAATCTTTAAAATATGAAGGATGCTGTTTTTAATTTTCTTATGCAGGAACAAAATACTGTTTTTTTTTTAAGTTACCTGAAGCATTTGTCAGTACTCCACATGTGTAACTAGTACACCTAGAAGATTTAAAAAAAACCAGTACACCTATCCAGATAGAAAAAGCAAAAAGACCCTACGAAATGTGTTAGCATATAGGAGAAATTTCATCTCTACTTTATTCCTACAAGATGTCGATATTTTAAGTCTATAGGGACTAAAATCAAATCTATTTTCTCAGTGTATTTGGGTTAGCTCATGGGGTACCTCTAGCATGAAACAAAACCCTTAGGATAGCCAAAATCCTTGTTAAATCCTGCCCTTCGTACTATATTATTATGCATTAGTGAACTAGCTTTTTTAGGCCTCTTGGAATTGTATCTCTACACGTAGTTTTCTAAATTTTATGGATTATCCTGGCCTTATGGACTAGGCAGTGTGGAACGCAAGGGATAAAGTGAAATCATTTTCGGCAGGATTCCAACATGAAACATATTATATTGTTCAGAAAATTTGTGCAAAACAGTTTTTAAAATCAAGCTTGTTATTTTCAGGTTGTGCTGCGAATATACTATTTGTTGTCATGTTCTGCTCTCAAGAGAAGGAATTACATTTTCTTTTAGATCAATGATCTTTAAGTCATTGAATCTGTTACTTATTAACTTCTTAGGAATGTATCATTACAACTTCACATTTTTATGCTAAGTTTTGTCCTATAAGTTTGCGTGTTTATCATGTGTTTTAGTTTTCATGAACTTATGATGTAATCACTTGCTATTCTGACTAATATTTCTTTACGGTTCTACAATTTATTTCCCTTTTCCCCCTCAAACATGGCTATTTTATGCACTCAACCTGCATGACAGTTTTCTATTTGGTGATTGCTAGGTACATTCAAACTAACACTTCAATTCTCAGAGGATTATCCAAATAAGCCACCAACTGTTCGATTTGTTTCTCGAATGTTTCATCCTAATAGTAAGTTGTGCTGTGGAAACATTTCAAATTAACTTCATATGAATATCTTGCTCCATAGCAACATCATCTCCATGAAAAAGGTCATTCATAAGCAAGATGTATGGTTGTAAAGTCAGATGCTGTGCTATATGATATAAATTGTACACGTTAGACAGATTTTTACTGTTTATAATTCTGTTAAGCTATATGTAATGTTTTTGAAAAATAATCAGATCAAATTGTAGGTTGTCAATGAAAGATATGGGAATAAATTGAATAAATTTAGTTTATGTTATAGTTGGTGAGTTACATTTAGCATCTGTTGTTGCATGATATTTTGTTAGATTGGCAAGCAACTCATGGACCTTTTCTAACAGTAGAAAAGCTGTACAATCAAAATGTTGATATCCTTCCTCCTAATCCCATTAGAGGATTGTGTGCAAGTTGGTGGGGACACGACGACATTGGACCGTCGATTTATTTCAGGCAGAGTCTACACTCGACGGCCGAGATCCCATCACGTGGCGTCGATCTGGATGGAGGATTGATCTGCAGATTTGGCAGCACGCACGATCGGTGGCTGATCAGTGGATTGGAAATCTCCATTTAAATCAATTTATTGATTTGAATGAAAATATTCCAAATTTTGGGCGGATCTCATTTATTTTCTTCTATTTTTAGTTATTTGCATTTGGTATGTTGTAATCAGTTTTTATTTTCACATTTATTTCTGCAATTTGAAATTCGATTGTAATCGCCTATATAAGGGCAAGAACATGTACTGTTTTTTCTTAATCCTGGAATGAAATCAATTTGAGTTTGAATTATTGCGTGTTATATCCCGGTAAAGGAAAGGTTGGGGCCTTGGGTGAAAATCCCTAAATACCTTAAAGCAATTTAAGGTATTTCCCCAATTTTTTTTCGATTCTAAAATAATTTAAGCTCAAAGAAATCCAGGCCTTTCATTGCAATTTC
>JAEMOT010001891.1:50692-95551 GCA_019297695.1 Apostasia ramifera | reverse complement strand
GCCTCGCCTCGCCTCGTCTCACTCGGCCGCGCTGCGCAGCGCCTCGCTCGGCCTCGCCTCGCCTCGCCTGTTCGTTCGGCCATGCTTGCTTGCCGCTCCGATCCCCGCATCGCCTCCAATCCATCTGCCTCAACATCACCAGCTTTGGTCGCTTTGACTCATCCCGGTGGTAACGGAATCTCGACTTAAGGTAAATCTGAACCAACTGAATATTCTGAATATCTTCGAAATCTTGTAGTGGCGTTTGTTATCTGGATTGTTTGATTTGCTCACCTGTGTGATCCGAACATTACTGTGCAATTAAATTGCTGTTGGGTGATATTATTTGCGAGCACACCTATACTACTGCGTATTCCTAGTTCTGACGTGTTGAGATAAAGTTACCTAAAATTAGTTGGTAAATTTATTAAATATCATTTGTGCATGCTTCTAAATATTTGAAACCGATTTACTTTTCGACTTTATGATTTCTTGATTATTGCATAACTATCATCAACAATATTCCTAGAATCAATCTTATGATTATTTGCTATTTTATTTACTGATCTCTAATTAGAATTGCATCCGTATATTGTCCCGCATCAAACTGTTGCTGAATGTGGTTTGTTTTCTAAGATTCTCAATTGTATTTTGGAATGTTGCTTACTGTTTTTGTCCTTAATTTTATTGTGGGCCAGATATCTAGCTACTCTAGATTTTTGGGAGGTTGAATTCTGGTTAGGTTTTTTGTAATGGTTTAGCGTTTCTGTAATGCTCTTGTTTGTGAAGGAAAACATACATTAGTGTGATGACAACTTAAATATTAAAGCTAAATTCTTAAGTCTTAGATAAAAGATAGTGTGGGATAGGTTGAATTGGTTTGAATCAAATGCAACTCATTTTGTTAGTATTCTTTCTTCCTTTATTATTTGATCTCCTGATCACTTATAGTGATAAATTTAGTATATTCAAAGCTTTTTCTACATGGCAAGGTCCAATTATTCTTTCTTTGGGATCATTTAACATTGACTCTCTGATTTGGGACAATGCTCCCTGATATAAAAAATTGATATCAGACATCAATGTGGAATGATACGCTCTGATACTAAAACTGATGTGAAACAACAGGCTTTGATATGAAAATTGATGTAGGATGATGGAAATAAGGTAACTAAAGTTTAGAGGATGGAAGAAAATATGAGAAAAAGTGATAAATAACTAGGGTTTCTAAAATTCTCACCCAAAATCCCCTACTCTTCCCTTCCGGGATATTGATTCCTTCCGGAATCTCTAAGTTAACCCATTCCAAAGTCAGAAGCTAACAAAACAAATTTCGTTCTTCAAAAATGTTCTAAATATGTAAGACTTCAACTTATTTATAGGCAAATAAACTAAAATGTCAATAAGAAAAAAATTGGATAACTACGGCTCTAGATTTGAAGTAATTTTAAATTAATTAAATTTATCCATTTAAATAGTATTATCAAATATAATTAAATCAATGTAGATAAAACTTAATTTGAATAAATTCAACCAATTTAAATCTAAAAAATAACATATATAAATAATTTGTATAATTCATCAAAGAGTAAATTATGAAATCTAATCTGAACTGTTTATCATTTAGATGTCCCCATCACTCTCCCTATCTTGCAATTCCATCTCCTCTTGTAAACCCAAACTGTTTGGCAATCTTCGATTTTGTTTTCCATGTTGTGTTCTAGTTCATGTTTCACTTACACAGCATGTTTATTTATTTTCCAATCTCATACAAGTTTTGTACAGTTCTATTTAATAAACTATTCGGGCATACTTTAAATAAAATATCTGCCATTTTGACTGCAAAAGACAGGTTTTATCTTTATTAGTATGCTTAAAGCATTGTTGTTTTTATCTTGTCGGGACGCTGAGATGTCATATGCTTTTTCCATTGGATTAGGACATTTTTTACCTACTCTAATGTTTTGTTGTTTAATTTTGTAGTCTATGCAGATGGAAGTATTTGTTTGGATATTCTTCAGAATCAGTGGAGCCCTATATATGATGTAGCGGCAATTCTAACATCTATCCAGGTAACTTCAGGTTGATTCTCCAATTTCAAAATAATTTGCCGTTTCTTGTTTCTGTTGAGGGTGATCATCTTTTTGGTTGATTTTTTGCGTAATTATCTCTAGAATAAATTGTTCATTCTTTGCCTAAAGAGAAGCACAATGCGAACTTCTGCACTTCAGTTTAAAAAATTAAGACAAACCTACTTTCTATGCTAAGTTGTAGATAAAAATACATCAGATAAGTAGATTACAACCTGAACTTATTATCAATGAAATTACACAACTATATCACAAAAATTTAGACTTCATGTTGTCAATTAAAGGAATCTGAGTTAATCACCTTGATCTTATCCTATGATTAAACATCATGAAGCTAATCAAAGAACTGAGTTCTTGGCTGTAGTCAAATTCAGTTGTCTGTTCATGTTATTTAGTGCATATTCTTGCTTGCAAATTTAAGCACTTCAACTCTTCCAATTTGGTCGAAACAATACATTATTCAAGCATGAAACAGTTGCTTTTTTGAAATGTTGAAACAGTCGTTATTTTTTGATTGTGAAACAGTTATTGCTACAGAAATTTAAGGATCAAACTAGCCTTTATTATGCTAGCGGATTATAAACCAAGATTCTTTTTAAGCTATGATATATGTTTTCTGCAGTCACTGCTTTGTGATCCAAATCCAAACTCACCTGCAAACTCTGAGGCTGCTCGAATGTTTAGTATGAACAAAAGGGAGTACAATAGGAGAGTTAGAGAGATAGTGGAGCAAAGCCGGACAACAGACTAATGCCCACCCCTCTAGGCACTGCGTAAGTAAATAGCTCTATATTCTTCTAAGAGAGTTGTAGGTGTTACTTAGTGAGATGAATTGAACCTTGTGGAAGAGTTTGTTTGAAGTCAAGAGCTGCTGCTACTGCATGTGTTTTATCTGCATTGAGTTGTGTATTTGTTTCTCATTTGAATCTATAATTACCTTACCGTTCAGAAGTATCATACTCTCTTGAGATTTTCAGGTTGTATTGTTCCTAGTTACATTTGTTGGAAATTTTTTGTGGACTAAACAATCTTGATATTTTAACTCACTTCTTTTGTCATTAAAAACATGAAATTGATAAATTATTTAGCATTTCCCTGATTGGACCATAATGGGATGGTCCCTGATTGGACCATAATGGGATGGACAATTACTAAATAAACCACTAGCCCATATTTTCATATACTTTTAAATAACATGTTATAACATTACAGTAAGAATCCTTGATCTAACTTCAAATTTACAAAAGTTCCTCTTCCCACCCACAACAGTTCCTTTTACGGCATAGACTATTTGTGGCCTGGCAACAAACCATTGGATCCAACTATCGGTGGAGCATGAGAGGAGAGGAGAGGAGAGGAGAGAGAGAGAGGGTAAGGGTACTACTACTCACTGCTCAGGCAAGTTAATCCTACGCCACCACATCTCTAGATCGTCGAAAGACATGGGAGAGTGGTATTATAGTTAACAGCAAATGTTGTAGGAAAGATCAAATTGTGGTTTATGCCAATTAAGAGCCTCCCAATTGTCATATTAAGCGAGGCCCAACCTCAGGAGTTCTTTTTGTCTGAACACCATCTACATAAACTACAGAGTTTTCATGGAAAATTTCATGAGTACCGTGATTTATTGTGACCTGAAGATAGGCCGAAATTATTATATGAATCTCAGAAGGGAGCATGTTATACATAATGAAACAATATACACATAAATAGCATATTATCAGGTAGAGAAAGATGTGAAGCTGCATAAAATTATTGAGTGCTAACATGCTCACTGCTGGCCCCCCGGCCATCTTGAATCTGGAGACAGTAGTGGAGGTTCCAGAGAACATCATCAATGGATGGACGCTGGCTCCGATCTGGAGCCACACAATTGAGTGCTAACTCAGCCGCCGTTCGCAAGGAATCGAATGCGTACGTCTTGCGGATGGTGGGATCTGCGTGGGCCTGTAGCTTCACTGGAGATTCGTTCATTCCTCCCTGCAGCTGCATGCCCCGCAAGAAACACATTGCAATCCGATAAAATAATGACAGGACATATTGGAGTACAGATCATAATGTATATTTTATATTAGAAAATATGCATCTTATCAGTTGATTGCTTAGAGCCCAAAGTGTCTGATGAGATAAAAATTGGAAGAAATGCTTATTAACTAGTAGTTGATTCAGTTACAGTATATTTCAGCAAGCTAGTGCTAAACCAAGCTGTGAACCGAGTTCCCGATTGGATTTTATGATTAATTGTGAGTCATTCTAAGTTAGTTGGGTATATCCATGGGAGATCGTCCGTTGTCGCTACAGTCTATCAAAACATTCGCTGGGACAAAGAGTTTAAGTCAACTTCTGTACTCTACTGCTGTGAAGCAATAATCAAACTCATGTGACTGTCACCAGTTTTGTTCCCGCCTTAAGATGGGATCTCAGTTGCATATGGGTGCTTCACCCTCTGTTGTCGTGGTATCTAAAGATGTCATCAAACTAAATAATTATTATCTTTAAATAACATGATATAGTATCAAGATAAAATTGAATCAAATGCCTCCCTAATTATATTTGACAAGGTATGTATGATGCAAAATAAAATTAATTTTTAATTTTAAAATTTATGTAAGATATGAAATAAAGTTAATTTTAATGTTAAAGTTTATGTAAGAATTGAAATTATTAAAATTTGTGTATGATGTGACATATAAGATCAACAACAGACTGTCCATCCACAATAAGACTGTTAGAGCACTATCTCCACTACCACACCATCATGCTACTATCTCCAAATTGCCTTGACGGTTATAAGGAAACATGTGTTTAGTTTCTATCATTTAAATCATTGCTGTCTAAATAAGGGATTAGAAGAGGGGGATACTCTAACCACAGAGATAACCTTATTCTTGCTCTCTAACTCTTCTCTGTATTCTAAGCATTACTTTGTAACATGCCTTCGACAAACCTCTTTTTCCTTTAATAGTGGAATCTTTTGAGCTGTGCTAAGCGATGAACGTGATGGGAACTCTGAATTACCTCAAATTTGTCTTATTCTTCTGTCCCTGCTTTTTCTCTGTGTTTCTTTCCTCAATTTCAACAGGAGCATGGCGCATCTTTCTCACCTTCTCCGAACTCCTCATCAACGTACTTCTCCGTAAACAATAGGTTTTTTCACTTACATAAAAGCTAAGAGAATGATCTATTTGAGAATAGATGTCGCATTCAATCACTTGAATTCAAAAACCGCGTCGCTGTCAAAATTCTCCAAATGATTATAGTTAACTCCTCTTTTTTCTGAATTTCTGTTTATAGATAAAGTCTTGAAAAAGAGTGAATTAAAGCAATCTACCTGAAATCTTAGTGCATCCAGCCCACCCTGTGATGCAGCTGGTTTTCCGGTAATAACTTCTAAAAGGATCAATCCCAGCTGATAAATGTCTTCTTTCTCAGCATTTTCAAGATTCTGAACACTGTTGAGAATAGCAAAAGAGTTACAAACATATGAAAGAAGTAATTACAAATAATACAGGACAAGCATTACCTCACAATACCACTTTCTTCGCCAACATCAAATAGACTTTCACAACCAGCCTAAGAAGATCCAAGTATTTGGATAATAAAAATGCAAAAAATAAAAATAAATTTTTTTTGATGCACTAACCATGTTATTCTTATCCTTTGGCAGCCAAGGAAGTCTATAATTACTGATTTTTGCTGTCAGAGTTTCATCAAGCAGAATGTTATCCATGGAGAGGTGATTCCCCACTATACCAGGGGTAGTAAATGTGTGCAAAAACTGTAGCCCCCTTGCTATACCAATTACAGCATTTACTCTCTGTGACCATTTCAGCATCTCGCGTTTTCTCCATTCTGCCATAACAGATGATTGAAAACCATGCCAATTTATTTTAGATATTTGATTAAGTTGAGTTATAGTGCTCGATTGAGGTTTGCCCGTAGTACATAACAGTTGCAGTTTTGTTTTTGAATTGTTTCACACTGAGTCCCTATCCTTGTTTAATTGTTTCATGCATGTTATTTTGCTAAAAATTCCATCAATTTAATCTCTTGTACTATATAAGAATATAAAAATATTCCTAGGCCATGCCTGTAAGCTTAAGCTTTTAGGTCAACCGATAACTAAAGATTTAACATAATATTGGAGCCAGAGTTCTTAAATTTGAAACCTGGCGAGCCCTAGTTACTTATCGCATAGGTTAAAAATAAAAATGAAAACAGACCAATGTTGAATCGAGACTGCAAAGCAAAGAAGCTTGTGCTTGAGGGGAAATATGAGAATATAAAACATTTTTAGGTCATACCTATAAGTGTAACCTTTTAGGTCAATTGGTAACCAGAGATTAATCATATCGCAATAATCCTTCAAACTTCTCAATCCACTTGAACTAACATTGAAACCATCTAATTGTATCACATTGAAATAAATTTTAAAAGGACTTAATTGAAACACGAGCCAATCCTCACCAACCAAATGTAATTTTGATTATCAAGAATTTATCATTACCTGTAAGATGGCTCCTCAGGGTTCCATTGGAGACATATTCAAATACTAGGAAGAGAATGTTAGCTGCTTTAGTACTATCATGAGAAGTTATGATACAGTGCCCAAGGATGCTGACCAGATGACGATGTCTGAGCTTAGAAATGACTTCTATATACTGAAGAAGACTGTGAGATGAATACTTCTGTTTTATCCGTAAGCTTCTCACTAGAATCACAGAGCCATCTGGGAGCCACCCTTTATAGAACTAGAAGCATAATAAATTACATATAAAAACTGGAAAATACAGCAGTTAAGATTAACCTGCATCATTAGCATAAGCTTATCTTAATATTCAGCTTACCTGCCCTTGAAGTCCTTCTGAAACTAAATTTGATGGATTAAAGCCATCGGTAGCTTCGGCGAGCTCCTCAATCGTAAATACACGGTATGGTGTTAACCCAAGCATACCAATTATAACCGCTTGCGACATGTGCCCTCCTGTAAAGATCAACATATTAAACAAAGGAAAAGATCATGAACTGGCAAATATCGATTAGATGATTTCAGCCTCACGTTGTGGTAAAAACAGCAACATGAAGTTATCCATAGCAAATTTGATGAATAGGATTCATCATTCATGAGCTTACTTATAATATTTTGGGCAAATTACCTACAAATCCCTAGAATTTGAGTTAATTAATAAATTGGTTTAAGGTTTCAGAGTTGTCCTATAGTTTATAGAATCTTCGAGGTTAGCTCCTTCCATAATTAGCGATTCGAAATAAAATGTTGCCTTACTTTCAAGTTAACGCGTTCAAGGTTTTCAAAACTAGACTCATCGGTAGAATATGTTCAGCCATGAACAAGTTCGTATCTTAATTTGGCCCATCCATAAAATCAAAATATAATGAACCGGATAGAATTCATAAAAACTGCCTATAATGTAATTTTCATTTTTAAAATTAATGTGACATTTGTATAGATAATAAGGGTAATTACAGCCGGTCCCTTGAGGTAGATCCATATTCTATGCAGGTTCACAAAATCAAAAAAGGTTGTTCCAGCTTTTGATATTAGGTGTATTTTTTTAAAACACGTTTAAGTATTTGCAATTATTATTATAATTAGGATACGGAAAAAAACTAAAAAAGAAAAACTTATGGTTATAGTTTTAAATATATATAGCTTAATGAAATTCGTAAAAAATAATTCATATAGAATAATTTCTAGGTTGTAGTGACCTACATGAAACCTATTAGGTTTTACAGATCTACATAAAATAGGAGTTTACTTCAAGAGCCCAAATATAATTAATAATATATGGTAATTCAATTAAACTGCCAGTTCAACTAGTTGAATTTTGATTTTTTTTATTAATTGTGATTTCTTGTAATTTTTTATTATTTTGAAAAATTTATGCCTAGATTTCAAGGGTATTTTAGATAAAAACATAAAAAAAGTTAGTTTAGACATATTTTTATATCTTTTCATTGGATTTAACAACGATTTAAAAAAAAAACATTTTAACTAATTGAAATACTGACCATAACTATATAGACTGAACTGATAATTTAACGAACATATCAGAGGAACTCTAATAAATATAAAGCAATTTGTTAGTTGGTCCAATCTAATCGCAACATGCAAGTAACTGGACCCAATATAATCTTTAAATATAATTCAAGGCTGAATTTAAGCAAATTTATTTTTTGAGCCGACTCAAACTACAGTAATTTTGAGTCGAGTCGACATGAATTGAAACCGATTCAAGTCTAACTTGTTAGAGGCTGTAGACAAAAATTTGAGACTGACAATGCGTCCAATTTGGACAGTATCTTCACTGAAATGAGCCATCATAATGAAATGAAAATATTCATGAGCTTACTTGTATCAGCAAGAGTTTTTGGATGAAATTTTCTCTCTCTGTTGATGGGTTTGTGCAAGAAATTCACTTCTTCATTCCCCTCTGATTTTATCTTCCCAAAAACCAAGAACAGCAAAAACCCAAGAAGAACACCGCCACCAATGGTTCCTCCCATAATGACCAGTTTGAGGCCCAATTTGTTCTTGGGTCCTTCTTTCTTATTTGGAACGGGAAAAGTTGCTGCCAGGGGCTTAGCGATGCAATAAGACTTTGGATGCTGATGACTGGAATCAGCCATTGACAAGCAGTTCCATGAATTCAAGACAATCAAGTTTGACGAGTTGGCTCGAATGCATAATGGCAAGGTTCCAATCAAAAAATTTCTTGATATGTCGATGAAATTGAGTTCATCCGAGCACGATAAGTTTGGAGGGAAAGATCCAGTGAAGTTGTTGGATGACAAATCCAAGGATCGAACGGATGGTAGAGAGAACAAGAATGGTGGAATCGGCCCGCGGAGTAGATTGGAAGACAGAACCAGCTTCTGAAGACGGTTCAATGATGCAAGACGAATGGGAATCTTTGAGCTAAAGCTGTTGTTTTGAAGATTTAGGGTTGAAATGCTCTTAGTAAGAGAAGGAAACTCCGGGCCGAGGGAATTCGCGCTCAAATCCAGATCACTGAGAAGCGACATGGATTTAAGATCGGGAACTGTACCATTGAAGTTGTTCTGGCTAAGCGCCAGGCTTTGAAGGCTCGGCAAACGAACGATCTCCGGAGGAATGGCGCCGGAGAAGTAGTTTGAGCTAAGATTAAGTGCTTTCAGAGACGAAAGCCTTTTGATCTTGGACGGAAGAGGCCCCCAAATTCCCAAGGAAACAAGGGAGAGAGTGGTGAGGCTTTTGAACCTGCAGAGAGTGGTAAAGAGAGAGTCGGAGGAAAAGTTGGACGAGAGAAGCTTCCCGATGCCACCGCCATTGATGGAGAGCTCTGTGATTTGGCCAGCCGCGGAGCAGGAAATGGAGAGGGACGGAGAAGAGGAGATGGAGCAGAAGGAGGTGTAGCGGTTCCATGAGGATAGGGAAACAGGGTATTCGAGGATTCGACGAAGTCTGAAGAGAGCTAGGGTTTGCGAGGCGGATTGGTGCAGCGCAGAGGAGAGGGGATGAGAGGATGTGAACAGGAGGAAATGCAGGAAGTATAGATAAGAAATGGAGCGAGTTTCACTTGGGGATGGCACCATGGCAGAGAAGTGAAGCTACGAAGGATGAACTCTTCTCTAGCGCTTTCTGTGTGAAGAGTTGAAGAGAAATAGAGAGGGAGGCCGTAGTAGAAGACAGAGAAGCTAGGAAGACGACAACGAACGAGGGGAAGAGATGAAGAGCTGGCAGTAAGGAAGCTTTATATAGTGACAGACTATTTGCACGTGACATTCACGTGCCTAGATGATTTTTTAAAATTATATTTAATTAACTAATTAACTAATTTCATCAACCTAAAAAAATAACAAAAAGATCAAATTTATTACATCTTTGGTCATGCTATTTAACTGAAGTCGCCTTTGCAACAAGCAACTTTTTTACGAAGAACGAGTGACTTCATATAAGAAGTTGCCTGTCATCATAATGTAGTCACTCGTCATTATAATGAAGTTGCCAATTCTAATTTCAATATATTTTTAAATTGCAATCTCATTTGATTATTTAAAAATTATTATTTTAGTTTTTTTTTTATGATTTGTTATATAATAGGTCTTTACAATAAAGTTGTATTTTCTTCATCGCAATATTATTTTTAAATTTAGAAATGAAATGAATATGTATTTTATCTCATTTTTCAATTGTAAGTTTCGTATTCTATAAATTTTTAGTAGACTGAAAATCTTGAAAAACTATATTATTATATAGAAAATATAAATATGTATTTTTTGTCTTTGTCTATATTCTGTTTGGCAGGTCCACTGCATTGGTCTGTTGTTTTATATTTTTTTTCAATTTATTTCATCTTTATATTTCATTGAGCTTGAATATTCGCATTTATATTCATGTATGCTTTAAATTCACAATAGAAAGTTACAAGAATATATATATATATATATATATATATATATATATATAATATAAATAAAGTACAACTATTTTTAAGGTGCAACATACACGTTTTTTATCAACTTAAATTTTTCAATATAAATAAAATATTACAATAACATAGTATACAAAATATATATATTATCTCTGTTTTTCTCTCTTACGTGGTATAGCGTCACTTCTGGGTATGTATCGATCTGGAGCCTGACATCGTCGTCATGGAGCACAGGTGTATGTGCATCACCACCATCATCACCATTATCATCATCATCATTATCAATAGTCTTTTCATCCCTACTTTTGGTCGATTGGCGGTGTCGAAGGACTAACATCAAATTGAGTCTTATGAAGGCCATAATGATAATAAGTACTTGAACTACCTGAACCGTACAGTGATATATGAATCAAATGATCAAAAGACGAATGCACGACAAGTTCTCTGAATATGAATAACTCCTGCTCCTATGGACTATCTATTTCGGTCGGATCATGAGCACACCTAATTATTGGAGGGAGGAGAAGCTGTGCGCGAAACTGGTCACACAATGATAAAAGTTGATTTTGAGAATGCATCTATATACTTAGACTACTATCCTCCATACACCTCTCAGAATTAATAAGAAAATATGCAGTACGTGTGATCTCATCTTGATGCAAAAAAAAAGTTTATAATAATAATTATTGTAATAAAATTCAAATACATAATTGAATGTATAGAGCTCACAAATCCTCGGATAATAGGCGCTGAAGAAAAATATAATATAAGCTCATCCACTTTGGCAAATACAAGTGATAGATATGCCCAAGATCTATATTAATCTATGTACAATCTCAGTGCCTTAACATCGTCCTCACTAATCATCACAGGTTACTCAATCAAGTCCAATCGTCCTCGCTACAAATGTCTATACAAAGTATGCTCAACAAATCAATCTGTAGATGTTGGTCCCAAGCATCAAGCCTCTTGATTTTTGGATCCATCACCTCCAACGAAAAATATTGTTAGTAGCTAAACTGACGTATCACATAAATCGACAAATGCTATTCAATAATTACCCAAACTATAAGTGGCATTTGTACCAAGTAAATGACTGATCCAATATTGCAGAAAAACGATAATATCTAAAAGATCAGTATTATATGGTCTTTATATTACTTGACTCTGTCGCAATATATCTATCTTATTATGATAAAATGAAAGTACATGATACGGTGCCTCCCTCGTAAGTGCTCCAATGAAAAATGAACGAAGGAAGGTATATAAATATCTATCTTCCAATGCACCCCTACATCGCTTCCCCGTCCTCGTGCCATATCATTTGTACATAGAAATGAAATAAACTCATCAATAATATATAACTTCTAATGTATATATAAAAATAATTTTTTATTAAGTTGTAACATAAAAAATATAACATATAATTATCTTATATTTTCAGAGTTTTAAAAATATGTAAACTTTTATGGTAAATCAAATAACATATGTTATAAGTTCTACTTTGATTACTTCTTCACTTATCCATTGTATTTCTGATACGATATATATGTGATTTACCAGGCTTTCTGATGCAGAGCGGTAACTTGAGTTTGACAATACTATGAGTTTCATCAAATGAAACCCAATATCGCATATTAAGAACTAAGTGAAATTGGCCTGAGTATGTATGCTGACAACTCTCTATGTTATAATAGTGTGATACCATAGAATTATAGTCTACGCGCACCGATCCAAGAATATGAGAGCATAATAGATGATGAATAAGAGTGTGCAAACATATACAATAATAATTATCATTATTAGAATGATAATTATTTGCATTTTAGAAATGAAATTACTAATTTCTCATTCATTGAAATTTATCTTGATAGAAAATACACATGATTCAGCTTTTTGTGTATGTTTTCGTGGTATTATTCCTATTTTAGGCATGTAAGGTAAAACAACTTTAGATTCCTGAACATCAATATTCTCCTAATATTTGAAAAATAAATTTATTGTGTGGTAATATATTGTACAAATAAGTACTTGAATGAGAAGTCTATGAGTACATTTTAAAACACCATTAAAGTATTCAAATGCAAAGTTATAATCCCGTATCTTAAATTTCCATCATGAATAGTATTCATTTTTTATATTTTCTGTCTTCAAATCACATATGAGCATTTGAATGTACTGCAGCTATATCTTACCTATGATAACACTATACTTCTTATCATACACAAACTCAACTACCTGAATGCCAAAAGTTCATATAACTTTATTAAAAGTTTCTCTCAAATGACGGAAACAGTGTCGATGGACAACATGAGTTATGATAGATGCTACATCTTATAGTAAATCAGAATACTTGTTGCTTATAATACATAAATCTCGTCATGTTTGTACTGGCTCAATAAGGTTACACATTCTAGTAAAAAATTACTCCCAAAAGTCATTACTTTTTTTTACTCAACCGCAGCAAATGCCAAAGAAAAATTTTCATTATTACTTTCTATTGTTATAGCAATTAATAAAGTACTACGATATTTGCCAAGAAGAAACATCTTATCTACACTCAATACTTATAGACAAAATTTTCATCCTTTAATTGAAGGACCAAAACTCTAGATCAAATGTTCAAACATATTTATCTGAGAGTTTTGGATGTCATAAACAATCTCAAGTATGACTACTTTTAAGTACTCGTAATATCTATACAAATTCTTATATAATTCTTTCGAATCACTGAATATACTTTTAATGGCCTTCCTTCAAGCATCTCAAGCCTTCATGTAAACGAATTAATATTATTTTTTATTTATTTAATACTTTTTTGTGTTGTTTTTGATTGCGGATTGTCTAATCACTGAAAGAACATTGCAAATATCATATTTACCCATAAATATCGTACCCATAATCACTTCGAATAAAATACAGTTATTACCCATAAATATCGTACCTCCCAAAAATTTAAATGCTTATCTAGCCTCTAAGTTAATATTATCATCGATCTCTGTATTCTACTCTTGTATGTTTACAGCAAACTGAAGATAAGTATTATTTGATTCAAACTACTGCACCTATATTGAATCTGCTGCGACATAATTACGCAAGAAAGATTAACGATAATACTAATCAATTATGCTAGATTAATACTTGAGTGGGATTATTCTACTCCACAATACAACATATGCATTCTCCCACTTAATAATTATGTTAAATTTTGCTAATAATATCACTATATTTCACTATCATTTTATATAATTAATTTGAGAAATCTAAACTACCACTCATCCTAATGACGTGATCATCAATTGTCACATTCTTAACAGTAGTATTTTATCTTAACTAAATTTATACTTCATATATTTTATTTTAAATCTACTAAAACAAGACCTTTATATTAAAGCATTCTTTCATAAGCGAGTTGCTCAATATATCCAACAAATATATTGTCTTTCTCAATCTTTTTATTGTTGAAATAAATAATGCAAATATGGCAACCAATGACTATTAGGGAAAAAATTGACTCTTTGAACTAACCACAGCTAATATTTTGCCCTAACTTTAAAAGAAATATCTTATATTTCATATAAAATATAATACATTATGACCCACCCACAATTATTTGAAAGGCTTGGACCAAAAGCTGTTCAAATTAATGTTGGTGTATCATAAAAAAATTGGTCCTCATATTTCAAATACAAATATTATAACAGAGTTAGTATAAAAAAAAATTATGAGAGAGAGAGAGAGAGAGAATCTAAAGCCAGCATGGATTATGATTGTAAATTCACGGAAATAAGAGAATAACACATGTTTTCTTAAAGTGCAACCCTAATCACAATGTAGTAAAAAAAAAAATCCTCATTATGTTCAAATTAAAAATTAATCTAATTTAATTTTAATCTGATATATCACATCACACATAAAATTTAATATTAAAAATTAACTTTATTTCACATCCTACACACATTACTAAAATAATAACTAACTTATATCACATCCCTCACATATCTCAACATAATAACTAACTTTATTTCTTATCATTCACAATTTTCAATAAAAAATATCTCTATTTAAATTTACTTTTAATCTTATTAAGGGGGCGTTTGGTTCAGTGTTATCTCAATGTTATATTATGTTATCTTTAAAAAATAATTGTTTGATTTAATGACATCTTTAAATAACATTATAATTAATTACAAAAATGCCATTACATGCTGACATCTAGATGTCACCCCAAATCGGGCGACATCTCAAGATAACACCATCAATTTGTCATTATAATGTCAATAACTTCCAACTAAACAAAAATTATTTGAATAGCATTTATATTTTCTAATATCATAACATTGAACCAAACAAATGTTCATTGATGAATAACAATGACATTTAGATAACATGACATCTAAATAATATTGACATTGAAATAACACTGAACCAAACGCCCCCTAAATTTAATCTTATAAATAAACAGACCTTAGATATAGGATTTAACTCTACCCAATTCACAACAGGATCCTCCCGTATCAGCTCAAATATAGTTTGCTCCAAACATGAAGTGACGATAAAATGAAGCTCCATCAGATGTTTCACAAGTACATTTTAATAAGACTTCATGCAACAAACATTTCACCCAGTTAACTCACTTCCATTAGACCTCATTGACGGTAGCAAAACGCATCATCCTATCTTCTCTTCAGGCGTATCTCAAGTACTTATATAGAGCAAGTTGAAGCTTAGGTTGGTTCAATATGGTGCACACCAACTTATCATGATAAATTAATGACGACCAAAATTTCATGCTTGTCTGTTTTCCAAAGTTTTGCACTGCTCGAGAAATTGAGGGTGCTATCAATCCTCTTTAAAGAGTGTGTTTCTTTGACAAAAAAACTATCGTTTGTTTAATTTCTAGGCAAAACGTTTTCACCTTGTTTCTCCACCTTCAGCGGCGAAAAATCGTTCAGGAGCATTTTTCAGCCTGCCTTCTGAACAAAAACTGTCTTCGTATCCGCCATCTTATTGTAGAACATCCTCCAAAGGGATAGCTAACCCCAACCAGAAATACCAATATCATATCTAATACGCTATTACAGTTCAATATAAATACATGACTAGGTTTATATCCTAATCTCCATTGTAAGCTCTTAGATGACAAACTTGTAATTGTCAGTGAATTGGCTAGCAAAAATATAAAAGCTAGAAATCAGAAAACTATTCCACATAAATATTTGGCAAATTGTCAGATAACAGGGGCCCTAAAATATAAGCTTCAACCATATCTTATCCTGTAGTCAAGCAATATGCAAGCAAAGATCTTTTCCTTCTAGAAGAACAAATTTCAAGCAAAACTCATGATAGATATTGTTCCACGAAACAGTAATATAAAATGATGAATTTGATGATCAAATAGCGTGGAAAAAGAGTACTCCAGAAACATAAAACGGATCCTTAAGATAAGAACATCAATGTACTTATAATAGAGGTAACATCATCAACAATTTGACTTGATTTCAATCATTTGACATAATCTACCAATCTCCGTAATAACCAAATTCAAAAAGGGAAGAATGATCCTCAAAAGCCAAAATATTAGCATAATACTTAACACCACATTAACTTTCTCTCTTTCCAATATAGAACTAGTCACTTCTACTATCCTAAAAGCCTACCAGAAGCTATACAGTATCCACGCCTTAAGCTCTGGTGATTACTCCCCCTCCCTGCAAATGCGCAACTTAATTGCCATCCTAGAAAGCATCTTGAACACCATCTCTCATCTTATGCTCTATATATTTCATGCCTACTACATCCTTGATACTATCTTTTCTAATATAGTTTATGCCTGATCTATTCATTTATCTATATTTGCATCTCAACAGCATAAATCATAATTACATATATTCTGCAACTTAATTGCCCAATACCCGCTACTACTAAACAACTGATTGTATAACAATACTATACTTTTTTTTAACTCAAGAATCATGTTCTAATCGCACATTTGCAATGCACTCAATTTCAATAATCCCACCTTCATTAAGAATGCTGGAATTTCTGAGTGCAATATACTTCCTATTCGTCAGAATATATATAACTGATATATATACTAAAACTTCAGATTGTAATGCTTCAAAATCCAATCTTGGTGACAGATTTCATCACAAAAGATCTTCATGGAAAGAGAAATAATCTAAGAGGTTAAGAACACAATTGTACAGCAGTTTTTGGAACAAAAAATCCACTTTTTTCTCGATATTATCTCACACATTCTACCTGAATAGTAATATCTTTGACACCAGCTTCATGAAACAAAGCTGAAGCCCTTCTCTTAATCAAAGCTTTATCAGCTTCAGTAGACACATGCAGATGGACAGTTCCAACATTCTCAGTGTTAGTAAAGTTCCAGATATGCAAATTTTGAACCGCACAAACACCCTGGATCTGCCTGAGATTATCCAAAGCGACTCTAATATTTTTCTCACAACCCCTTGGAATTCTCTGTAGCAAAATCTCAGTTGAGTTTCTCAAAAGAGGAACAACAGAAGAAACTATCATCACTGAAATAAATATGGAGCATGCTGGATCAGCAATGAGCCAGCCTTTGTACTTAATTAGCAGGGTTGAGATCACTACACCAATACTTCCCATTGTGTCTGCCAGAACATGCAAAAAGATACCTTCCATGTTATGATCAATATGATAGTGCATTTTCAATCCTTCTTCTCTTATTCCCACCAAAATGTTTTGATGCACTTCACCGTGTTTGACATGACCTTCATCACGTTGACCATGTTCATGTTCATGTTGATGCTCATCACAATGGTTCTTTTCGAGATGCTTATGATGATAACTATCATGATCACAGTGATCATGCTGGTTGGGATAATGGTGATGCGAACATGAAAGTTCACTGTGAGAATTGGACTTTGAATGTGAATGTGAATGAGAGCAAGAATGACTGCCGCCATGGGAATGATGATGCTCCTCGTGAAAAAATATCAGACCAATCACATTCACCAACAGGCCTCCAATCGAAACAGCCAACAAGCTATTTGTTGAGATTTCCTGAGGATCGAGAATCCTCTCCATTGACTCCAAGACAATGAGAGCCCCGACCAGGACTAAGAACACGGCGTTAGCGTAGCCAGATAGCACCTCGAATCTGCCTCCGCCATAATTGAATTGATTGTTAGCAGGTAACCTTGAAATGTATGAAGCATAGAGCCCAATGACAAGAGCAGCACAATCAAAAAGCATGTGACAGGCATCAGATATCAAACCAAGGCTGTTGCTCATGAACCCAACTACAAATTCCACAATCATATATGCTGTATTAATCAGAAGAAAAAGAGCTATCTTTCGGGTTTTTCGCTCACTTAGAATGTGACGAATTGGATTCATGACCATGGAGTACAAGTTTTCTGGGGACTCTGAGCTTCCCAGCTCGATATAATGAAAAGAAGAAGAACCCAGTTGCCAAACAGAAACCCAAAGCAAGAACCCGCATGAAAGGAAACCGGGTAAGGAGAGCTTGGGAAAGTAGATGAGTTCCAGTACAAGAGTACAGAAGAAGGTCACAAGGAATTCCTTGTGGAAATCCTTGGTAGTGGAATTCATCTTCTCATCACCAGCGAAATTCTCATTCAACACGACTCCGAAAATAACAGTGTTTATGAAGGGCCAGCCGAGATCAGAAACCGAGACAGAGCTCTCATTTTCACCACCTATTGCTTTGAAGAAACTAATGGATGCAGGAAAGAAGAGGATTACCGTGGTAAGGGCAAGGGAGGCCAGCCGAGTTCTCTTCTTGCCAAGTTGCCTTAAAGGGCCGGAATTTCCAGCTGCGCGCTCGTAGAATCCAAGGAAGCCGGAGAGAAAGGGGAGCAGCATGGGCGCCAAGCGTCCGCAGCCTTCTGCTGGAGGGGAGGACGAAGACAGAGGGAAGCAGCCAATGCGATCCCAGCTGTAGGAGAGAAGAATGAGGGCGAGAGATAGGGAAGCAAACCCAAGAATTCTCTGGCCACGACGGCGGCGTAGCCGGCCGTCTGTGATGGATCTAGCGACAAGGGTGCCGGAAAAGTCAGCAAGGATGGAGGCGGCAGCGCTACAGTAGCGGAGGGACTGGAAGCGGAGGAGGAAGACGAGGCTAAGGAGAGCAGATTTGGCGCCGAGAGAGAAAAGAAGTGAAGGGGATGCAATCGTTGACAACTGGGATGATCGGAAGGGGAAGGAGAAGGGGAGAGATATGAGAAAGGAAAGGAGGGAGACGAGGAAGGAGAAGGGAAAAAGAGAAGAGGAGGGGCCAGAGCGGATGAAAGGGAGGAGAGAATAGAAGGAGCGGAGGGTGAATAGGAGGAGTAGGAGAGAAGAAAATGACGAAGACGACGACGATGGAGCGAGGCGGCGGAGCTTTGACGGGGTTGGAGCGGAGACGGAAGGGGAGAAGGGGAAGGGAGAGGGCATGGAGGCGCCGGCGAAGGCAGGATAACGATGAGGGACAGACAGTCGGAGTTGACGGGCGTGGCGACGATGATCGTGGAAGGGATCCATGGTGGCAGCTGCGGTGGCGACGACTGCTGAGTGCCGACAAGGAGCCGGCGCCGAAATCTGACCAGCCGAGATTAACGGCACCGAGACGGAGCAGTCACTACGATTTAGGTTAAGAAAAAGACGAGGTTTTGTTCTTCTTTCAGAGGGCAAAATAAGCCGTGAGCCCGTGAGGGGATCTTTAGAAAAAAAAAGCTATTTTTTTTATAAAAACAATAAGAAGGAAAAAGCTAAATGGGCCGCCGGCCCAATTAAAAGGAAATTAATGGACCTTGGACTGGACTCATTAGGTTTTTTATAGGTTGAACTACTGAACTACAACACAAACAAAAAATAAGTGTAAGAGAATGGTGATTGAACATGAAAATGTTATTATGTACAAGTGCATACAAATTTTAACACGACAAAAATACCATTTGAGTTAACTTCCCTGAAATATATAAGGAAAATCTTTATTATATATGATAATTTATAAATTAAATACATGAAATTTAAAAAAATTTAAGAACAAAGAGTGTCATGTCGGTATTATGATGAGCGAGTCGAGGGATGGTGCGGTTAGTGCCCCTTCAACAAGATACCACTTACATATATCAATATATGAACAATGATCAAGAGAATGTCCATCTAACAAGGTAAAAGAAGTCAAGATGACTTGACAAAACCAATCATATTATCCACTATTTTCAATAATAAAAATATTTTATACATTACCCAAATATTAATATAAAAAAATTAATTATATTTTGCATATTTTATGTGAATCAAAATATCTTATCCTCGTACTAGAGAAGAGATTAGCTTAATGTTATCTTGTCGTTATATTATATTATCTACAACAAATACTTGTTTGATTTGATGATATACATAAAGAAATCTTATAAAAAAATTATGAAATTGTCACTAAAAAACAATACTTAAATATCAAGACATTTAAATAATAATACACAGTATCAAGATAAAACCAAATGCACCCTAAGTTTACAATTCTGAAAATTTATACATATTGAAGGATGAATAATCATATGTAAGATGACCAAAATGTCATAGTACAATACTTTAAGAAGTGCAAAATGTAAACAATGAGAATTTGGTTTTAAATATGTAATTTATATATTTTAGATATTTATACAAGATAATTTGAGAAATGATACAAAAAGAAATAAATAACAAGCTAATAACATTATATAATACAAAAGGAATCAATATGCCTTATGCAGACCAATATACACTTGCTTAAGAAATTGCAAAAGAGTGTGTGGGAACAGCTCAAGTATAACAAAACAATGTAGAACTAATAAGCACTGTAGTTCTTGATGATCTTCATTCCTGTATTATTGCAGTTTGAGAAATTTTTTTTTTCTTTTTTGATAGAAAAGTTTGAGAAAATTGTTAAAATGTTTGATTCATAGCATTGATATTGAAAAGTTTTAAGATTGTTTCAGCCAAAAGAAGTTGAATAAGCCCATGAAGATAATCTCTGCACCTAACATAAGAGTTATGAATCATATTTACCAGAGACTTCAGTAAATTTGAATATCATGCTGTTGGTAATCTTCTGAAAGAATGATTGGGTTTTGCAGTGGAGTAGCAGCCCATGGAGTAGGTGCAGGTTCATCAGGAAAATACCTTCTTATGATCAACTGTAGAATTTGTTTTACAAGATTGTGATCAAACTGTTTTAAGAGACCGTAATCAAACGCTAATCCATAGGCATACCAACAACAAATAGATACGAATACAATACCTTTCGAAAAAATTTCATGACGGCTTCTTTGTCGTATCTCGCTTCTTTAGCAGCCTACATATTTAAGGACAACTTCAGTAGATTTGCAATATTATTATGCTACTAATAACAATTAATCTGAATAAGCAACGGAAATGAGCTGAATTTGCACGCAAGAAAGTAGGTAAAACTTGATAAATTTAGGCCAGTAGAGCAATTGGAGTGGTTGACAGAATTCTTACTGCAAGAAGGCTCGAGCTGCCAGGAAAGCAATCTGTCAATGGAAGTTCCTCGCTGCGAGAAAGTAGGCCTTGCTTCTTCAAATACATTTGAGCAGTGATAACTAGATTGCTGCTGCTTCCATTACTGCTCCTTGAAGCGATGTCGGCTTTATTTGCAACAACAAGGTAAGGAACTGGGAGGCCGCCAGGACCAATGGATCCATGAGGCGATGAAAATGTTCCAGTTGCCGCAATCTCCGCTGCCCAATTCTGCAAGCTTGCCTTTGTCCTCCTTTGAGAGAGATCATGGACAAATATGACTCCTAATAAGAGGAAGAAAGACTCCTTTATTGAACAGACATCCAAAAGCATTGCTCAGACTAATGTATAAGGCATTTCAATGCAGCAAGCATCACAAGCATTAATTAAAGTTCAGTGTTTCCTGAGAGACCACGGAAAGGAAGCACTAATGTCATTCAAAGCAACAAAATTGCTGCCTTGCACAATAATTGTTGAAGGTTATCTGAAAGGAAAAAGTAGTTGACGTTCATCATTCATAACTCATAAGTCATATTTCTGGCTCTGTGAAACAATTATGAGAGAATCACATATACAACATCATATTTAATAAATATTACAGAATTTACACTCTATTCTTAATAGTTATAAAACTTATGAAAAATTTCAATTATACGTTACAATTTACACATTCCATCTATCGTCATCACAGTATTTTACCCAAGTTTGATACTTATTTTAACCATGGTTAAAAAATTAGATCCCCACCGTTAATTTAAATGAGATAAATCTGACCATTCAAAATAATAACAAATATCTAGCCGGCAAAGTGCTCCAAGGAAATTGACGGTTTTGAACATTGCCTGATTGAAGAAGAAGAAAGTCGATCTATTTATCAGCTACATAAGGCCAACATCATCCAAGATGTATACCATAGACACAATCAAATGTAGATAAGAAGGATGTATGAATGAAATATTTTATTCTAACTAAAGGTGTTTACAGAGATCGACTAGGGTGTGCAAAGTGCAAATTGTAATTAAACTCTTGAAAAGTTTTATAATTTTTGAGAATTGAGTGTAAATGTATAATATTTACTAAATATGATGTTGTATATGCATCCCCTTTAAGTTATCTAGGGTTAAAGGCTAAAAGACGAGCAACAATCGCAAACACTTATATGAGATCAAGATATTACATTACACAATCAATAAACTTTTGTATGTCATTATGGTTACTAAAAGTTGATTCTATGAATATAACTACAGCAACAAGCTTAATGCCAAAAAGAATAGATTTGGCCACCTTGAAACTAGGCTAGTCTTTACAAACCTTGTTATTGTTGAAAAATATCATGTGCAAGAATGTTCTAATGATGGTCACGACTCATGTTGTTGGTGAGATGTCTATATATTATCTGCAGGGCTTAACTATTCTAATGATGGTCATGATTCATGTTGTCGGTGAGATTATATATTATTTGCAGAGCTTAACTAGTACAATTTCTAAATAAAAAGCTATATAAACAAAAAAGACCATGAAGCAAACGTAAAGTATAAATGTATATTGTCATGATAATATCAACTTCCTATTGTGTCCTGCTAGAATGATTGACAACTAGAAATAGAAGTAAATTCGATTGCACATAATGAAAAAAATAGATAATTAACAATATCATATATTCCTGAAAAATAAAAATGAAACTTGATAACTCGGTCCTAACCATGGATTTGCATATAAAATAGCGATCGACAATCTTTATGCCGATCATGCCCAGATATATCCCACAACTCAACAAAGAAATCCCTTGGACCATCACTTTTCATGCTATTAAATAAGCTGCTAATGCCTCCACAAGTAACATGCTGAAAAGATAAAATTTTCTTAGATGAAGTTAAATGTTAAAGCCATCTCTAGTTTAAGGATGAGAACAACATTCATTACCTTCACACTTACCGCACACCCAACTGTTTTAGGTGGACGAGCAATGGAAGAGCCATTTAGAATAAGATGCACAAGTGATGTTTTCCCCACACCTGTCAGAAGATGGAAATTGATAGGATACAACCCAAAAGAAAAACATTATGTCAAGCTCACAAATAATATATTGTATAAAAGATAGACAAGATCATTTTTAAAAAAACATAAACAAATAGAAAAATTCTGCAGTATGTATTCCACAACAAAGATATTATATTTTACCAGCTTTTTGATGAAGAATATAACGGTAATGGATGAAGAGAAAAGTAGAATATTTGAGAAGTGGTATAGCAACATATAAATCATGAAAATTAACAAATAAGTACAACAAATTTTCTGTAGATTATACTACGAATTCTCAGTCAGAAGATATAGCGCTACCTGATTTTGGAAAGAATAAGATGGATTTATTCAAATATCTCCACTGAAACATGAAGTGATTAACAAGAGCATAAAGAAACAAGTTCACCAATGTTATTGCTTTTTAAAACTAAATTTTCTATAGATGAGAAGATGTTAACTGCATGAGAACAGTCGTTCAATTGGTGCAAATACATTTATGATTGCTAGTAACGGGATATATCGAGACGTTTTAGATCATAGCTAGACGCATCAAGACATTTTGGTAGGAGATGAAAATGTAAAAATGCCTACAGAGCTTAATAGATCAGGAAGCCTCCGACCAAACTAATGCGTTGGGACGGCTTCCACTAGAGTTGGAGGCCTTTGGACAAGAGATATGGTCATGGCTCAAAAGGTGCGATTATGGGATGTGGCGCATACATTGAGGCCAAAGTATCCCTTGAGATTCAACCGACTGAATGCAAGAGTAATACTAATAATATCAATAAAAACCATATGGTCTAAAACTCTAAAGTACAATGTTTGTTAAACATGGACCAGAATTTAGCTTTAGCAGTTACAAGGAATCAGAAAATTCAAAGACAACCTAAATCCAGTATACCTAGCACTTGCTTGAAATATAACTACAGCCTTCCATAATTAGCATCCCTTTTAACAACACAGATCTGTTCCATCTTACCTATTGACATTCACAGGCAGAATGATGAGGTTTCAACCCATTCAAAGCCAATTCACATAAGTGAATCTGCCAAACACATTTTTTCGAAGCTGAATCTAAAAAACGGCTTCCTATTTTAAAATTATGAAGCCAAAATCATTTGTAGTATGGATTCAAGCGAAGCTACTTCACTTATCCAAAGTTGCTTCAAATTCTGAATCCAACTCTACTTATTCTGAAGGCAAATCTGCTATCAAACAGACCCTCAGGGATGTCATTAAGTTCATTTGAGGCAAATAATGGAATCAAGTTTAAACCAGGCAAAGTTAAACATAGAGATAGAAAAAACTTATTATTGAGCTACAAGCAAAAAGAAGAACAGAGAGCAAGAACACCTGAATCTCCAACAACAAGGACGCGAACTTGGCCAAATGGCGGTCCACCATTGTGATTCTGCTCACTCTCATCTCTTTCACTCCCCCACCACGGCATTGTCTCCACCAAAACCCTAGGCTAGAATGAGGGTTTGCAGAGATTATAGGATATCATAAAACGAGATTAAGATATATACATGCAGAAATCTTGGGAGAAATGCGGTGAATGGATTGAAGAAGGGACGATAGGAGAGAGATCTAGAATGGCTGGAGGCGATTCATTAACGACATAAGATTATATAGTTCTCTATATATTGGAAAGTCAAATTTAAAAAAAAAACAATCTTTCTTTGATCAGGGACCGCCGATTTTGTCGGTGGGAACGGAGGGACGGCTTAGGAAAATGAAGCCCTAAGGGAAATTTTAATCATGATTAAAATTTTCGTTAACTAAAAATATTACTTTATTGGATAAATTACACTGAGGTCTCTGAGTCTAAAGCTTAATAACACAAGAGTTCATATTTTTTAAATTATAATATCAGACTCAAATAGATTCTTTTTTATTTTTTATTATTAATTTTTTTTAACGTTAACATTATACCCCTCCTCCTCTAGAGAGAGAGGGGAAGGGGTATAATGATAATTTTAAAAAATTATAATAATAGTAGCAGTATGGCTAATGACATAGAGACTTAAATGTGATATCAATAAGTTGAAGTCAACGGTGAGGAGTATGCATCGAGTTGATGATGACAATAAATTTTAACTGAAGGTGAGAGGTTAAAGACAACAATGAGGGGATGAGCGTGGTGGCAAGGGGGTTGGGGTTGAATTGGTGGCGACGAGGTCACGAGGGTATTGAACTTGCAATGGTGCGAGGTTTGGCATTGGGTTGCAGTGGGGGGCTGAAGGTTTGGAGAGATTGTGAGGAAAAGAAAGTGAGATAATTGTAAATATCGATCCATTTTATTTAAAAAATAGAATAAATTATATTTAGATTTTTGAGTTTTGAATATAATAATACCCAGATTCATATTATCAAAATTTTAACATCTGCGTCTCTGATTTTTAAAATTTTAACATCTGAATTATTTTTTAATTTTTTTATTATTAAAATTTTTAAAATTCTAATTATATCCTCTCCTCTCTCCATCGTTATTGCAGAAAGAGAGGCGGAGGTATAATTATTTTTTTTTAAATTTAATAATAAAAAATTTAAAAATAGTTTTATATTTTAAAATTTTAAAAATAAAAAACTTAAATATTAAAATTTATGAAAATATAGAAATTAATGTAATTACACCTTTAACTCAAAAATCCAGGTGTAATTTATATTAAAAAATATTTAATAGGGAACTTGACGGAATACATCAAATTTTACCCACATAGAAGGTTTTTGTGTGGGTGAGAATTAGTATGCACATTTTATTGGGAAAAAGGGGCTGGATAATATATATTTTATATTTGAGATAATTACAAATATATTACTATAACTAATTATTTTATATATTTAATATTAAAATTTTTAATATTATATATTAATTATTAAAATTATATAAAAATAATATCTCACGTATAATTTATATCATAAAATTATTATCTTTATTACACATATGCTATAATTTTTATTATAATATATGTCACAGATTTATAATATATATGTAATAAAAATTATAATTTTATAATATAAATTATTTATGGAATGTAATTTTTATATATTTTTAGTGTCTTTTATATTAAAGGTTTGAGTGTCGAATATATAAAATACTTAAATTTTAGTTGGTGTATGTAATTGCCCCTTTACATTGGACCGCCTTGATACGAAATGCATACCTCAGGGTCCAAATGCAATTATGCCAACAAAGTAAAATTCGGAGTTTTATAAAAAACTTTTTGAAGAACTAAAAGCTCAGTTTGGTAATAAGAAAAAAAAGAAGATTTAATTAAAATTTTTAGTTATTTTTAAAAAATATGTATGATATAAAATAAAATTAATTAGTTATATTAAAAATTGTGTAGGATGTGAAATAAAGTTGATTGATTTATTGAGAATTATATTGAATGTAAAATAAAATGATTGTTTAATGTTAAAATTTGTGTGAGTTGAGATATAAAATAAAATAATTTTTAGCTCATTGCTAGGTTCACCACTAGCAAAGCCGGCAAACCCGCTTATTAGAGTTTTACACCTGTCCCAGGGTTTTATTTATTTATTTATTTATTTGATAGAAGCCTTGCTAAAAGAGTTAGAAGGCATATGTCAACTGGAATTTACATTTAATTTTATATTTTAATTTTCAAAGAAATAAGGAGTGATTAATTTAAAATTAAAAAAATTAAGCTGATTTTGATTTAGTTTATATCAGGGACATTTATTTTGTAACAATAATGAGCGAAGTTTTTTATTTTGATTTAAAGTTAGGGTAAATAGGCTTTGAGTTGATCATCAATTTGCTTTAGTTTGCTTTATTGTATATATAAATTTCTCTAATTTTTAAATTAAATAAATTATTTTACTATTTTAAATAAAAATGTAGGTAAATTCTTTTTATTATATTGAAAGTTGCTTTATAATAAATAAGAAAACTTGCTAACAAGCTTCACGCTCACTTTAGGTAATCAAACTTGATAAATGACAACATCAAAGTAATAATATAAGGTCTTGTTTGGCGTGAGGACCAAAATAGGACCAAAATTATACTAATTTAAAAAACAATAATAATAATAGNTATTTATTATTATTATTGTTATTTTTTAAATTAGTACTATTTTGATCCTGTTTTGATCCTCGCACCAAAGAGAGCCTAAGTGTATTAAACAATAATATTAATCAAACTTGTTAGTAAGCACTTTCAAATGAATCCGTAATTGAATTTTAAATAAATATTTTCACAATTTTTACACATAAATATGAGCCAAAAATTAATATCTTGAGTCATTTACTTTTAAAAATATATGCATGCTTTTTAATTGAGGTTGACGAGAAAACATAAATGAACCCTTAACAAATCTAATATCGAATGGCTCATTAAAAACTCAATTAATTTATAACGGTAAGGTAAGGTTTGCACTTTGCACCGGGGAGAAAGCAATCAAATATTAGTGTTTGCTCTTCACATTCATACAAGTAATAAAACTGTTTCAAAAAGAAAAAATAATAATACAAATAATAAATCTTGAGTGTCAAGGTGTTATTCCAATACTAAACTCTGGCATCAAACTTAAAGACTAGCACTACATATCCATGAGAAATTTGGATTACAAGCTCAAGAAAACTCTGCTCGTAAAGTGTTTACAGCTCTAGTAAATGTTTTCATTTCTGAGAATAACATCAACAGCAAAGCACTTAGTTCAGATTTCATTTCAGTGAGGTCTCTCCGCAATTTTCAATAGGAGGTAATGAAGAGGTAGATCAAACTGATTTGCGGTGATAAACTCCTACTTGTCGTTGCCGCCAAACTGAGTAGAATTCCCATTCCAGAATGTGTTTCGATCGCCCGAAAGAAAATCATCTTGGTCATGTCTCAGAGTGTGGATATTGCTGCCCAAAGGCCTGGATGTTCCTCCAGAGGTACTGGGATTATTAACTACTGAAGGGTTTTGGGGACTTGAGGAATATTGATGTCTTGAAGTACTATGCTGCCCATGATTTGGACCTAAAGAAGAAAAGAAGCAAAAGATGGCAATCTCAATCTCTGTAAAAGGACACTAACAAAAAATTTTGAGCAAATTACTGGTAAGTTCTTATAATTTACCCTATAATATACTTTGATTTACATTTTTTGAATGTTCACTTTGGTCCCTAATTAAAACTGTAAGGACCTATTAGGTTTCTATTTTGCTTACTAGCTAGCGTGTGGAGAGAAAGTGAGAGGAACAGTACTGGACGAGGTTGAGAAAGAGGGAAGAGGGGCATTTTATTCAGCCAAGTCCATAAAGATTTGAATGAAAAACCATTTAAAAGGAACAATTTGATTTAAATGGGAAAACAACCTGCGTTAATCAAACTGGCAATAAAGTGGAATGATCCAAGAACCTAATGAAAAATTTAGGAGTTAAAAAAAAGTCTAATAACTTCAGGAACCTTGGAATAATATTTAATCGTGGGCATATGCTAAAATCCAGACATCAGAAAATAAGTAAACTTACGGTATTGCCAGAGGTCGTCATTTGTTGCTTGTTCATGAGTAGATGAGCTACTGCCACCACCGCCAAAATATGAGAAAGGATTCATATATGATAATACACGTTTCAGGTACCCAAAATATCCTATGGCATTGTCATCTGAACCAGGTTGACTTGTAGTAGATTGTATGTTATTTGATGATGACGGGCCCCTGTGATTCCCTGCAACTTGACGTTTTGGGATGACTATTATTGCTTGCCGGCCAGTAAAACCCAGTTCAGAAAAAGTTTTGATCAGGTCTGCAGCCATATGAAAGGGAAGAAAAGGTTAAAGAAAAGTCTCAAGCCAGGTTCAGAAAAATATTAGTGGTTCAAGCCAAATGAAAAGGCAAAAAAGATTACAGAAAAATTCTTTAGGATTACTGCTTCAAATTGATGAATCTTAATACAAAAGCATAATGCAGAAAAAGAACTCTGTGAACAACTCTATACTATATTAGTATTGATCTCGTGACTTAAGATGCTCATTTTTGCAAAGAAATAATCTCACTCAATGCAGAAGCTAAGAATTCAGCGTAAATCCTGCAGGATAAATTGATTAAGCTCACTCAATTGCCATATAACCCGTTGTTCCTAAAAATCTTTTAAATTGGCTGAATTTATGCAAATTTCAACAAACAGTAAGTTAATGTAAAGAAGCCTTCTTAAGACTAGTTTTATGCATTGACCTTCATGAACCCCTTACTAAAGATTCGAAGATAAGCAGCTTCAAACTTCATCCATTAAAAAATTAATAATGAGGTGTACATGCTCAGTGTGCATTGACAAGGAACTGTAATAGGTTGCAGATAATAATAATAACAGAATATATAATCTTATGTCAACAAATAGTTTTAAACACCAAATTGATATCCATAAAAATGTTCACATGATAATCAAAAAACTATACCTTCTTCACCAAATACTTTGTGTGGATATGGGATAGCTAAATCATATGAATCCAGGCTGCTGCCTTGGCTGTCATCAACATAGTTTTTCACTGACCTCAAGTTGTCGAAAATGCTGAATTTTGCTTGAAAACTGGTTCCATTAGGCATCCTGATACTAAGATGGATGTCATTAGACTTACTGCATGTTCCACCAACAGCATCTTTAACATCTGATTGAGAGAATCCTGCATCGCACAAAGGGACTGCTCCAGCTGGTTCGGCAGAAGATGTAAGGCAGGTTTCATCCGTTTGGTTTCCTTCAGCAGTCACAGAATCCGATATGCTTTGTGTAACAGATTCCAACAACTCAGTCACTTCGCTAACTTTTTTCTCATTCTCCTTCCCATCATTCCATGCTGTCTCAACTGTATCCAATTGCAAGAGTTTATTTTCCTCGTTGCTAACATCTCCCCCCTGCACCATCAAGTTTTAACACTGAAATAATCCATAAAAACAAAAGAATGTCTATTAACAGAATTTACCATGTAGAAAAAGAAGGGGAAAGGGAAGAAGAAATAGAAGAAAGAGGAAAAACCAAGATGGAGAATAAGAGAGAGAACTATAAAAGACAATATTCCATATTAAATTTACCAGATTCTACAAATTACATAGTACTGTTGCAACTGATAGACAATGCCCACACAAGAGAAAAGTAAAATAATAGACATTTGCTCAAACAAAAGAAAGGAAAACTTTCAAAATATCAAAAGGACCATTCCAAAAAAGTGCACGGCAGAAAATAAACAAATCCTGATTACAGAAAAAAGAAAACTACTAAACTCTCAAAAGCCCACAACTAAAAAGAAAAGTGATAACTATAACACAACATATAAAAACATGGAAGTAACTATCATCTGTCATTCTTCAAAATGCATCAACACAAGATAATAAATGAATTGAGCTTCAGACATTTTCCGATCTAATATCCTGCTGGTATACCAAATCTTTAGGATCACATGATGGCCCAGCATCAGAAGCTAAAGCATGATTATCTGCTGAAGATGATGCAATCTGCAGGTTTGGGAATTTTCCATGCTCAAGTGGATCAACTTCTTTGGACCTAGAACTTGAAGGCGTACCGAGAGCAGCTGTCAAAAAAGCTGCAGCTGTATCCTGTTTGTTGCTAAACAAATAACATTATTAGCCAGACAAGAAGGCATACAAAAATTTACAAAGACGCAGACCTGGAAATGCATAGTGGCCCAAGCTTTCTCAATGCTCTCAACAAAATTTTCAATATTAATATAACCTTCTGCAATTAAAAAAAGAAAAATAGCTATAACTTAAAATAAAAGTAATTACGTAAAGAATAAAGCAGTTATGAAATTGTATCCACCATTTTGCCAAAGCATTACACCGTTGTAACCTACAGCAGATATGCTTGGAACAGAATTCTGTCGGTCTGGGAAGACAATGTAATTTCAACAGAAAATGATTGGTGCAGTGCAAAGAATTAAGATACTAGAGTATTACTAGTACGACTAACACCAACAGAAAGTAGTAGCCAAAATATGCCAACAATTCCACTAGTAATGTGATGCATTAGATTATATACATAAAATCACATGCTATTTCCAATGGATCATGAAATGCTGAAGTCTGTGCGACTGTCAATAAAGCAAAACAATAAAATATACAAGTCAAGCTTTCAATTTTTAAGTAACAATTAGTGAAAAATATAAAATAATATAATCACTTCAATCCCAATCCAGACGTACATATAAAAAAATAAATAAGTAACATCATCAACAAAGGATACAAATGGCAGAAAACTGTGATGCTTCAACATGTCCTTGAGTCAGATGCAAGAAAATGCAATATCTTGATACTGCTTCTGCCACCTGTGAAATACAGAGCCACAAAACAAGTATGAAAGAAATGTGTGAAAGTTTTAGGCTGTCAAAACAGCTAATTCAATCATATGTAAGTTTGCTGACAAAAACATACTCTCGCATCTACCCAAATTGACTCTAATCTTTTTGAAATTTCATCTTCACCTGAAAATTTTGACATGAAGTCATGTATGTCAGATACCCAAGAAAACATTTCATGAGACTGCAAACAAAACTCCGGTTTTCAGCCATCTCTACAACAAGTGCCATTAAAGAGGTGGTGTAACTGGTGTTGCAAATCTCATTCAGACACTAATGAATTCAATCAGAAACAGCAACCAGAAAAAGTTTGAATCTTCATCTCTAGAGTAAACTCTAGTGAAGAATTTCATTCGAATATCTCAGCCTTGGCACTATACCTAAACAGAATTTAATTTGTGTATTGCCCCTAATGCAGAAGAAGTGAAAGAGAGTGTTATAAATCCTGTAATCACCTGAAATGTAGACAAGGAAAAGTTTCTTCTGCTTCTGCGCTTCAGAAATTGCCTCTGAGATGGAACCTTTGTATGTTAAAGGAGCAGTAGATCTCTCCATCTGCAAGAAAATAATGCAATAGCAAAAAGTAGGTTGAAAAAATATAACCCAAATTATCCTCAAAAAATATTCTTCAGTTGAATGTTGAGAAATTGAAGAAAAAACCCCAAAACAAGTATATTAACTGATTTTCCTTGAAGTGCTAGAAGAACACAGAAGAATTTAAGTTATGTCCAGCAAATAATAAATAAAACCATCATGAGTAGGCATCCCTACTATTCGGAGCCATCCCAATAAATTCATTTTCGTAAGTCATACTTGTTCTCTAAAGTATTTGGAGTTAGTTCTCAGTTATTCAAGTCATAATTACTTTTGATGTATCCACTTTTCTTAATATTCTTCACATATATGTTACCTACCCACCTTAATGATGCATCTTCTACCCTTGCATTCTACATGCCTATTGTCTATCAGCATAAACTAAATGGCACTGCTACAATCTCTCTAGACGTAATCATTACTCGATCTATTTCTAGTCTTACAACAAATCTATTGCCACATTTCAACACCAAGTTTTCTACTGTCATTATTTATTACGCAGCATTCAAATCTATCTAACAATAAGGTCTGACATTTTACAAAAATTTCTCAAAGGTTTCAAGGTACTCTTTACATCAAAAACCTCTGTATTTGAACCAACTAATCTTACAATCCCATTTTTGTAAGGGATAACGAAAATGCTTGAAATCAGCATACAAAGAAACTACAAAGAATTGAAGAACAAACATCAACTTTTAGGTTGCACTTTGAAACAACTTTAACTTAAAATAAAGTTGCTTAAATTTGAAGTGCATCCAAATGATTTATGTAAGCCTAAAATGTATCCAAACGGTATTTTTCACATCTTAAAAATTTAAGTTGCTTTATCGAGTTTAAGCAGCTTAGAAGTTCAAAAAGCGCTTTAAATGTAAGCTGCCTAATAATTAGCTTAGGGCTGCATTTGGAAACAGTTTTAACTTAAAATGAAGCTGCTTAAATTTAAAGAACATCCAAACAGTTTATGCTAAGGAGAATAACAATCAAGAAGGATATCATGGCCAAACAATTCATTCTACTGTCATTAGTTCAAAGACTTTAGTGAAATTCCGAAAATCTATGTTAGTTCAAAAAAAAAAAAAATTCCAAAAATCCATGGATTCATATTAAACGGCTGAAACTGGACATTTCAATCTTGGCCCCTGTTTCCAAAGAAAGCCAGAGTTCTAATGAAGATAGAACACGACCAAAAGAAAAGGCGTTCGAACAAATTCAAGCCGAATCTAGCAAACACTGCTTGACGATATAACTACGATTAGGGAAACCCTAACCGTCAAAAATAAAGAAAATGTTTTAAAGTAAAATCTTCATGGAGAGCGACCAAAGAAAAGGTACCTCTAGGGAACGGCGATCAGCAAGAGATGGGATGCAGATTATGAGTTAGAGAATTTTCGAAGAATTCTGGACCGGCTGGGAAAGGAGGAGCTCCGAATAAAAGAAACATATTCCGCGTCACCGATTTAAAGCATGGCCAAAGTCAATGGGCTAAAAATTAGTCACGGTTAAAATTTTAATTTTTTTTTAAAAAACATTTAAAAATTTATTTTATATCTTATTTTACATAAATTTTAATATTAAATAATTATTTTATTTCATATTTAATATAATTTTTAATAAATTAATCAAATTTATTTCACGTATATAATTTTTAATATAATCAAACTACTTTATTTAATATTATATATATTTTTTTAAAAATAATTAAAAATTTCAATCAATTTTTTTTTATTATCAAGCCTAAATATACAGTTGTACTCCCTAATAAATTTATAAATTTTAGAATTTTATAATAAAATTTCCAACTATATAACCCTTGCACCTCTCATCCTCAACGGCTGAACCCTAGCCCAAGCCGCCCGGCGCCCGCTCCGTCTCTGTCCTCATCCTCGCGTCGGCTCGCGACCGGCGACTCGTAGCGACGCCTACGCGACTCTCGTGGCTCTCCGGCGACGCCGACGGCCCGACGCCGTCTCGCGGCTCCCGCCCACGGCTCGACGCTTCTCTCGCTGCTCTCGCGGCTCTCGCCGACGCGACGCCGACGCGACTCTAGCGGCGACGCCGACGGCCGGAAGCGGCGATTCGGCGAAGCAGCTCTCGCGGCGACGCCCACGGCCTGACGCTGCTCAGCCTACTCGCTCTCGCCGTCTCGCGGCGACACGGACTGACGGACGGGCCGCCATCACGGCCCGACGCAGTCTCGCGGCTCCCGCCCACGGTTGACGATCCGACGCTTCTCTCGCCGCTCTCGCGACTCTCGCGGCTCTCGCGGTGACTCCGACGGCCCGAAGCGTCGAAGCGGCTCTCGTGCCGACGCCCACAGCCCGACCTGCTCAGGCGGTCTCGCGGGGACACACCGTATGAGTGAGTTAACTTCAAGCTAACTCAAAATTTGTCCTTTCATCGTTTTTTACATGAACTATGATGGTTCTTACTATTATTGGTAAATTATTACTTGATTTAGTTTGCATTTGATATAAGCAGGTAAATTTAAGCAATTTAAAGTGATTGTATATTAAAAAACAAGTCAATAAGATCTAAAATGATATTAATTTTTATGCTATTGTAAATAATTTATTTGACCCCTTCGCGTGAGGTCTTAGCTCCGCCACCCGCTTTGCTATGTAGCTTGCCGACTCGCGCATTCTTCCGCAGGCATATATCTCGTCCCTCCTTCGCCGTCGCTGCCGCGATCACCTCGGTGCATTTCGTATCTCTCTCGTGCTTTCCGCTTGGCGTTCTCGGCGGCATTGAGGCAACCGTATGTTCTTACAGTTCTTCTCTGTCGCTCATTGTCTCCTCTTCCCTAAGGTGGGCGAATTAACGTGTGAGGATCGAGACGATGGTGGGCAGAGGAGTGGTGGGCGAGAAATGGTCTCAGAGGATTTTGTGGTTCTGCGTAATCGGCAGTGCAGTAGGTGTAAATTTGTCCTTGGCATCCTCTTTGGACACTATAAACTTAAGTTTTTTTTTGCTAAAGTGATTGTTGAATTCTGTTGGTTTAGGCTTGTATATGGTTGCTGTGGAGAGACAAGCCCAGAACAGGGAAAGGGCGATGGCTGAAGGGTTAAAAGGTCTGGATGGTGCATCGGGTCAGACTGCTGGTGAGGATGTTTGAAGCATACAGGTGAATGTTGGCTAGTTCCTTGATATTTAGTCCAAATCTTGTTGTTATCACTTATCAGTGAAACCTATTTATAATGTTGAACGCTGACATCTATTTGATCAGTTAACTGATACGTTCTCTACCACACTTTTTGTATTTAAGAGTTACTGCTCCGTTGAATTTTTCGATCACTTGCCGGAAAAGGATAGAAATGAATAAAATGGAATATGTATCTTGTTTATGTAATTTAGTTATTATTATTTATTTTAAGCTTATTAATGCTTAGTGCTGTGGGATGGCTGCCCTTCTCCATACTTGACCTTGTTTTTTTGATGATTTCTGCATGTACAACTTTGGTGAACTCTCTTTGCAACATGATTCTCCTTGCCCCTTCTTTTTTGTTGTATACTCTTTTTACCTCCCCTGTTTCTATTTTTTAGTATTTACATTGTCACACTGTCCTGGGGGGTAAATCCCATATTTGGAAAACGTAGGAGAGATGCAGGGGATATTAATATGTCTTAAGTCTTGAAACACGTTTTTAAACTGCGAGGCTTAATAAGCTAAAGCAAACAATTTCTACAATGGATTGGGTTGTTACACATAAGATAATAAAAGTTGAGACTCTAGAGAAAATATAATAGGTAGACTACCAGCTAAGAAATAAATGTTAAGAAATTGGCACAAGATGCATTAGACTTAGGTTCAAGTAAAACAATGCTAGTCAATTCATAAATCAACATATAAAAATATTGAACTATATATATATATATAGCATCACAATTGAATGAAGCCATGTAGAATGGGATTGGGTCAATCCAACCCTTGAATGAAGGCCATGTAGAAGAAGTGCCTGTATCAGCTGACTCCACTAAATCCAAACCCATATCTTTAAAATGAATCATTTAGGTATTGTGAATTCCATGACAACTATGGCCACCGACTTTACCAGTGCTGTGGCCTCATGATCTTGAGCATCTACAAGAATTTCACTGACCTCAACCACAACAATCAGTGAAGCTATTATATGTGTTGTGGGCCTCATAATGACAATTTGTTTGATGTTGTACCCTAGTCATTCATTACTTCTCCATGGCCCAAATAGATGCATGATAGAAAGAACGATCAACACTTTCTTCGATGTTGAATCAGGCCTCTACATCAATCATTTGGGACTTCTACTCACATATTATATGGTTTTTGTATCATTCTTTTTTGTCAAGTGCATGTTATTTGCATGTGCATACTTGTTGCAGTTTCATTCATGGAGTATGCTTCAACTGGATTCATCACTGGTTTGTGATTCACTTGTTAATGTAACTCTGGGATGTTTACTCTCTTAGATCAAAGTAACATGGTAATCTTGTGTATGTTCTTGTTGTGTTCTTATCACCATTGTATGGCCTATAGTTGAAGTGAATCATGTGTGCTCATAATATAGCAAATCTCAGTATGTTCCATCAAAAAGAAAAAAATTCTTGGCATTATGTTTCCATCCCCAATGATATTGACTTGTTTTCATTATGTGGTGCTTTACTAGACTGGCATTTACATCAGTACGAAGTAGCTGATATCGTCATGTTATATTTATTTATAGGATTTCAACTATTATTTTAAACTGCCCTATACTTCATTCTCAATAATAGAGGAATTGCCTGTTTTAGGTGGCTGCCGATGTTGGAATGCTATTATGACAGGTTATTACCTGATGCCTATAACTTTAAATAACATTCTGAAATGGATGGAGAAGTGCACATCATTTAGATCCTTAAAGCAAATTCATGCTCAAATAACCATTAATGGCTTTCTCTATGACAATCTAGTGGCCGTAAAACTTGTATCCTTCTGTAGCAAGACTTTGGGTAATGTTAGCTATGCCGGCATGATTTTCAATAGTTTTTTGGGTTCTGCAAATGTTTATCTTTGGACTGCCATGATAGCCTCTTACAGCACTCAAGAATTAGAGGTTATAAGAGGGGCCATTGTAACATACAGGATGATGTTAAAACTTGGAACTTGTCCAAACAATTTCACTATATCAGCTGTCCTGAAAGCATGCTCCTCTTTGAAAGCCATAACTGAAGGAAAGCAGGTTCATGCTCATTCTACCAAACTTGGATTCATTTCATGCTTTTATGTGCAAACAACACTTATAGATTTGTATGCTAAATCTGGCTGGGTCCACGAAGCTAAATACCTATTTGATAACATGGCAGAGAAGAATGTTGCAACATGTAATGTTATGATGTCATGCCATGTAAAGGCTGGTGATGTTACTGCTGCTCGAGGAGTTTTCGATCAAATATGTCGAAGAGATACAGTCTCATGGACCACAATGATATATGGTTATGCTATTAATGGACATATGTTTGCTGCTAATGAAATTTTCGATCAGATGCCAGAGAAAGAAATCAATGCCTGGAATTCTTTGATGATTGGTTATTCGCATACTGGAGAATGGAATCAATCTATAAAACTGTTCATGGAAATGCAACGAAGTTTTGTTAAACCTAACCAGGCTACCATGGCAATGCTGATGTCATCCTGTGCTCAATCAGGAGCTGCAATTGTTGCAAAACAGTTACATGGGTTCTTGCAAAAATCATGCAGTACACTTGGTCTTTATGTCTACAATTCTCTTGTTGACGTGTATGCTAAATGTGGAATCATGCATGAAGCTATCAGTGTGTTTCTGGAGATCCCTAAGAAGGATATAGTATCGTATAATACGCTGATTATTGGTTTAGCTAACCACAGTTATGTCGAAAGAGCTCTAAAGCTGTTCCATGAGATGCTTGATAGTGATATCCAACCTGATACTATTACCTTTACGGGTATCTTAAATGCTTGCAGCCAAAATGGGCTGGTGAATTTAGCTCTCTATTATTTTGATTGTATGAAGAATTATGCAATTATGCCCTCTGCTGACCACTATGCTTGCATCATTGATCTTTTTGGTCGTTTAGGTTTCATTGATAGAGCTTATGAGCTGGTAAAGACTATGGAAGTCGAGCCACATGCAGGGGTTTGGGGAGCACTTCTCAATGCATGCAGCAAATACTGCCATATTAAGATTGGTAGAATTGCAGCTCTGGAACTTTTCAGAATTGAACCTGGAAATCCTGGTAATTATATTTTACTGTCAAATATTTTTGCCAAAGCTCATTTGTGGGAAGGTGTTAAGGAGGTAAGGTGCTTGATGAGAAGAAAGGGAGTGGCCAAAGCAGCAGGATATAGTTGGATTGAGGTGAACAATCAAGTGTATGAGTTCATAATGGGAGATGCAAATCATCCTTTTTCTGAGGAAATTTATGCTGTTTTGATGCATATATCTTTGCAGCAGGTGGTTTTACCTTGTGAAAATTTGTATGGGTTTTCACCACGTAATTAAATTACTAAAACCCTTGCATGGTTCTACATGTCTGCAAGTTAGGAGTGAGGCAGTGGCAGTTGACTTACCTGGGGGTTTGGGGAGTTCTTCTCAATATGTGGCCTGACAGTAGTTGCGAAATGAGAATTTCGTCTTGAGTAGTACTAATGTTTGTGAGAATCAGATGCTTTGAAAACAGGTTGATTGGTCTACAGTAGGAAGTCGGGCCTATTATTGTCTGCAAGGCAGGTTGATCGATAATGGGTGAATACTCCTGGACCATCATTTTTTAGTCTCGACAAATGAAAATTTTCAGAATTGAGTCTGTAAATCCTGGTAATTACGTTTTACAGCCAAATATTTAACCCAAAGCTTACTTTGTGGGAAGGTGTTAAGGAGCCAAAGCCATTGAAAAGTGGGAAGGTGCTTGATGAGAAGAGAGTAGCCAAAGCTGCAGGGTGAGATTGAGGCCGGGCGAACGATCGAATCTGTGAACTTGTAATGACCTTTACCTGAGGAAATTTAAGCATTTTAAATGCAAATATCTTTACAAGAGGCCTTTTGCCATTGAGAAGTGTTTTTTAAGGGTTTTAACTTCTAGCTATGATGATAATGACATATGGCTTACTGCAAGAAAAGCCTTCAGAGAGAAAATAATTTCAAATTTTCAAGTCTGTATTTCCAGCTTTTCAGACATTTATTTACATCTTTTTATACATGTAGATGAGTTACTTTTTGATTAATGTATGTTGGCCCTATAAATTTTTTACCATTATAAAACAATTTCCACTGACCAAATTATGATTTTTCCATTTGCTGATTTACATTCCAATGAAGCAGTATTTGCATATCTATCATTAGCGAAATCAGCTCATGCTGTGATTTTCATTTTCAACCGTATTTTCTGTTTGAAAATAATGTCCAGGAAAGTAACTCGTAATTTTTTTTTTGTTTAATCGGGGAATTATAATATTAATACTAAGTATAATTCACGTTTTAAATGATATTTCTGAACACAATCAAATTTAAATTTTTATCCGAGAATTTTAGTTTAGTTTCTATCACAAAGCCACTTCAGTGAAATGAATTTAATTTAATCAGAATTCTATTGATCATGTGTTGATTGGAATAATCAAATTTAATTTTACTAACACTCTCCCTAATAATGAGATAAAGAACTAGTTGTTTATGGATTCTATTCAACCTTTTTGCTTTTTCCCATCAATTCTACTTTTGAGCGGGTGACTGGAGTTCAAAATTGGATAGAAAATTCAAATTTGTAGCTACATAGAACAAAAATTTAAGCAATTATAAACTTATCTTCTTTAGTCCCAAACCAAAAGAAGCACGCTTTATCTCCAGCATCTGGTCAAGTATTCATGGCGCTCCAGTGGCAAAAGGCTCAGTTTATTAATGAAATCACAGGGCGTTTCCTGTTAGTTGATCCTTTGAAGTGCTTTCGAATATCTTATCTGCGTTTCCAACCTCAAAGCCATCTCTCCTGTGCGATTCGTTGATCTACATCATGATGATCCAAATGATTAGAGTGTTATAGACTTATTCGATAAACTGACAGCATCGACAACAGTTTCTAAAAACATGAGGGAGGGAAATGAACATGTTATCATATAGAAGCTGCGAATATTGCTTTTAAATGCAACAAAAAACTCACTAATTTACATATTAAACATTCAAAAAACTCACTCGTCAGGGCAGTAGCAAAAAAGATGATAAATGTATAAAAAAAGTATTATGAATGTCAATGGAAAGTGATGGGTTTTTTTTTAATAAATAATCAAGTTTTTGCCATATGTATTTTTGATAATCAAATTTAGTTTTGCTCCTGCAGTTTTTAAATAGTTTTTTCATAAAAGACATTGAAAGGTTTATTCAGACATGACACATCTATCACTTCCTAAGAAAAAGTTATCTTTAAAAAAAAAAGAGAAATACTTTGTAGACCTTTTTAATCAAACTTGGATTCTTATGTTGCAATAGTGTGCCACACACAACAAAATTAACAAAATCCTAGTTAGAAAGGTCCCACATAGATTAAAAAAAATGATTTTACCTGTAGCACTATTGCTATATAAGAAATCCTAATTGGATTCAATATTTGGGATCATTTATGGGAGATGTGCAGCATTACTCAAAATATTATTAGGAGTAGCTATAACTGGATTAAGTTCAAAAGTAGTACATTATCACATGAAAAGTACATTATTCTGCAAAATATAACTACACAAATTTTTAGCAATGGTGTTTGAACTATGCCTAAGTTAAAGCAACAGCATAAAATAACATTTAACTTGCAGCTTCTATCAGAAATGACAAGGAAATATTCAGCTACAAATTTGAGCCAGAATGGGAAAGGAAAAAGGCATTAAGTGGTAAACCAGTGGAATATTGGAAACATTAGACAAAATCTACTGCCGTTTAGTGAAAACAATATGATGAAACAAAATAATTATGTCAAACTTAGCAATGAAGAAATGCGATGGTCATTGTATTTACTCCAAGGTATTAATCTTTAATCCAGAAATGATATAAAGAAACCATACCTCTTCATAGCTTAAGCTTCTAAACTGTGGCAGTAAAAGTCGTTCTGCGAATTCAATATACGAGCAAGGGACATGTTCATTGACGCCATCAGCAAAGTTGAATACTGTTGAATCAGCTACAGTAGAGCTCTGAAGCAGAAGTTCATCAGGGCTCACTGATTACAGCAGAGGAAGAGCACAATCATAAGATTGTTTACTTTTTAACAAATGAAAGACAATAACATTTCTCTAGAAGTGATGATAATTAATCACAAAGTAAAGGTAAGTGCATATTGCAGTTAAAAACAGGTGGTCACCAGGTACGGGATTGCAAAAATTACTTGTACATCAGAAAGTTTGATGTAAACACATAATCTAGTACAGAGGAACAACAATTCAGTGCCTCGAAGTGATGTGAAAAGGCTGACCAAATAAAATAATAAATAAATGACTACAGTTCAATAAGCAAAGCATTGTAAACAATGACAATTTCTTTAAATATGATTCTTCCAACAAAGCTACAGATCTAGCAACCAACCTTTCAACACCCCCCCTTCAGAATTCAACTTAAATCCTTGGTCTTCAATAAACCGATTGAGACTTTTGATATTTCCAATTTGTGACTTCAAACGATGAACAGAAATCGTTACATGGTTCAATGCATAACCATTTACAAGAGTCCATGCAGCATATTCACTTTGCCTGATGACAAATGAGAAAGATAAGATCCAAAAAAAGTTAGCATTGTAATAATTGCTCATGTTAAGTGGCGGGGGGTTAAGAGGGAGAAATGTTGGCACAATATACATTCTGAAGAGCCTATTGGACAGAAATGAACTATCAACACAAATAAAAATGAGTACCTGGCTAATTGTTGATAATCAGAATATGAGGGCGTTTCCCATGTTAGAGATCCCAATGTACTTGCAAGTGCTGCATACTTATTTCCATTTCCTGAACTTTTAACATACTTTTGTATCACTTCCTACATGAATGAGAACTCTACTAAGTATCAGACTAAGAAATCCGAGTAAAACAGTTTTTTGAGATAAGTAAAAGAATGAGGAAGCCATGAAAACAATGCGCAATTTACTGATGATAACAGAAATTTAATGAAAGAAAGGAGTTCTACACATACTCATTGATAGGCCTCAAAGAGTTTAAATAGCAAGCAAGACTCAGGGGTGCGCAACTGTGCATTAATACCCAAAGAATTGAGAACCGAACCCAACCGATGAACTTGAGTTAGGTCTAAATTTATTTGGGTCGGTTCTAAGTCTTAAAATATTCGGAATTAATTATATGGTTCGGTTTTTGAGTCTAATGTATGGATCTAGTAGAATCGAACCAATCCAATTTATATAAGTGGTCTACTGAGCAATATTTCAAATGGTTTATACTGCTTATGGAACTCAAGCTAATAAATGAGAAACGCGTTTAATATTGGATACATGGCAAATCCTACTCTCTCAAAAACATTATAGGAGCCATCAACACCTTAGTTAGCCTCTTTGATAAAAAAAACTCTACCCCACAATAATAACAACAATAACAAAGCCTTAATCCAAATCCAAACTAGTTAGAATAAGCTACATAGATTTCTCTTCTCCATTCAATTTTATTAAAGAAGATTTTTAGTTTCAAATAGAGAAAGTTTTCTAGTGAGAAATTCAGATCATGAGCATTAATATAATGGTAAGACATTAATATAATGGTAAGTGTTGAGACTAAAAATCAACCAGAGAATCAGATGAGGTATTTTTACGTGGAAACCGACTGAGCAGAAAACCACGGCGCCGTTCGGGCGGCTTTTCAAGAGCGCACTATGAAGCAAAATATTTTACAGGGTAAAGGCTGAGAAGAGTGGAAGAGAATCAGAATAGTGTCCTCCCCTCTTTCTCCTGTTACAATGAGTTTATATAGTCTGAGTTGGTCCCAGAATAATGATGTTTGTCTGGCTGGCGTACCGTGACTTCGATTATACGCACCGAACTGTCCAAACAGGGGAAGCCATGCTTCTTAAAAGCGGTATGGCGCTCCGTACGTCAGGTCATGTGTGCAGTTCGTCATGAGTTCTTCGGCACAGGACCCTCGACGACAGCTTTTCGCCTAGGGGCCTCCCTTTTCGGCGTTCGTCTGTCGCTGAACTGTCTTTGGTGCTGACGTCATACAAGCCTCCACATGTACGCTCCAGATGTGGCAGCACAGATTCGGATGTAACATGACTCCCCATTAGCCGTGATGCGCATTGAAATGCGTGCCTTTCCTTGCCACGCAAGCTCCCTGACCTTATAAATACCTATGGACCGGCACTGGGGACCATTCTTGACTCTGAGAAGTGACCACTACGGCAATGTCTTTATACGACAACATTGCCAAGGGCACAAACGGACTCTTGCTCGCCAAGCGCCCCTCTTCAGAGGAGCAGGCGAGTGTCAGGCGGCCTTCGGTTCGGGAGGAGGCCTCGAAGAGACCTCGAATCCATCTCTTTAATTCGAGGAGATCTGCTGCCGAAGCTGGGAGTTCGCGGGGGGCCGACCGCGCTACCCCGAGGTCTCCCTCCAGTGGGGCCCGTGTGATCTTGCCGGTGGAGAACACCATCACGTTGGCTGATGACGAAACGCCGTCAGCCGGGGACGTCACAGTGTCACAGCCCTCAGCTCCTGCTGCGAAGATTGTTGGTGTGCCAGCGCAGGACCGTGGTTCGTCAGCTTTGGTCCCGCCTCCTCTGGCACCTTCGGCAGGTCTGGAGGCTCTGGCGGGGACAGTTCAGATGGGGGCCAGCTCCAGAGCCTCGAAAGCGCAAACCTTCGCGCGCAATATCTGTCGGTAGCTGGACCAAATTGAAAAGCGTGTCGCAAGCAGGGAGCAGACGGCAGCGCTCAAGCAGAAGATAGATGAGGCCCTGACTTTGCTTCGAAGGTTAGAGCCTTCAGAGGCAGAGAAGGCGATTGCCGATTTGGAGTCAAAGTGCGCCAGGGACGAGAGCGATTTGGAGGCGGCGACGCTCGAGATTGAAGAGATGAAGAAGGAGAAAGCCGCTCTGGAGGCCTGAGTCGAAGAGCTGGAGGAAGAGAACCGTTATCGGGAACCCAAAAACTTTGAAAAAACTTTGAGCTCTCATTTGCAAGTTTGACCAAGGTTGACCAGGGAAGGTGGTGGGGACACCACGATCGACCGTCGATTCATTCCTGGCAGAGTTTACCGTCGACGGGCGAGATCTAGCCATGTTGCTTCGATCTGGATTGATTGACTATTAGGACAGATTGGGAAAGATGGATGCTGCGGATCGCTGACTCGATGGATTGAAAATCTCCTATTCATTCTGATTAATTGGAGATTCCATTTTGGGATGATTTTATTTCTCGCATTTATTTTGTATTAGTTGTTTCTATTTCGGTAATTATTATTTTAGGCATGTTATCTAGTATTTTCTCGTTTATGTGAGAAATTTATTACATTATGTATTTTTCTTTATTGAGTCAGTCTGTATGGAGGTCTATATAAACGCCTCTCTATTACTCTTATTTTTTTTTAATGCTGAATAAATCTGATTTGTGTTTCCCTTGGGATTATTTGATTCTGGAATGAATCGATATCCTAGATAGGGAAGGGCTTGGGCCTTAGGTGAAAATCCCAAAACTCCACCCGCTCTAGCTCTTCACTCCGGGTTCGATTACATTCCTCTTACACCTCCAGCATTCATCCCGACTCTTCCTGCATTCAATTGGCTGATTCCGATCAGACGTTGACGCGTGCCCCGACGCCACAGGATCGTGCAAATTACGTGGCGCACGCACGACGGTCCTGCTCGACGCTCCCCCTTTCCTCAGATGCCCCGTTCCATCAGACGCGCTTGTTCTCCATCCACGCGCCCACCAGCTCCGCT
>JAEMOT010001891.1:0-50589 GCA_019297695.1 Apostasia ramifera | reverse complement strand
CGTGCCGGGAGCAACGCTTCCAAACCTCCCACACTACCGCTTGAATCCCACTGAACATGCGGAGTTAAAACGGCAAGTAGATGAACTACTCTAGAAGGGGTTCATCTGAGAAAGCCTTAGCCCTTGTGCTGTTCCAGCACTTCTGACTCCGAAAAAAGACGGATCGTGGAGAATATGCGTTGATAGTCGCGCCATCAACAAAATCACGGTCAAGTATCGCTTTCATATCCCGCGCCTGGATGATATGCTTGATATGATGGCTGGAGCCACTTTCTTTTCTAAAATTGATCTTAAAAGCGGCTATCATCAAGTTCGAATTCGTCTAGGAGATGAATGGAAGACAGCCTTCAAGACGAAGGATGGCTTATATGAGTGGTTGGTGATGCCTTTTGGGTTATCTAACGCTCCCAGTACGTTCATGAGGCTAATGACCCAAGTCCTGCGACCATTTATCAGCATTTTTGTCGTGGTTTATTTTGATGACATCTTGACCTATAGTAGGACTAAGGAAGAACACGTTACACACCTATCTCAGGTCTGTCAAACCCTTAAAAAAGATAGCTTATATGCGAATTTAAAGAAATGCGCATTTATGACTGATCGAGTTATCTTTCTAGGCTTCATAGTATCGTCTGAAGGTGTATCTGCTGATCCTGAAAAGGTAAGTGCTATAGTTAGTTGGCCAGTTCCTTAGAGTATTCATGAAATACGCAGCTTTCATGGACTGGCGACTTTCTATCGTAGATTTATCCGTGGATTTAGCACCATCGTAGCTCCGATTACCGATTGTATTCGAAAGGGGTCTTTCGAGTGAACGAAGGCTGCTGCTAAAGCCTTCGAAGAAATAAAGATTAAGATGACAGAGGCTCCAGTTCTGAGACTTCCAGACTTTTCGAAAGTTTTTGAAGTCTCGTGCGACGCTTCTGGAGTTGGCATCGGTGGTATACTATCCCAAGAAAATCACCCTGTTGCCTTCTTTAGTGAGAAGTTGGACGAGACTAAGCAGAAGTACTCCACTTACGATAAAGAGTTCTATGCTGTAGTACAAGCCTTGAGGTATTAGCGACATTATCTCTTGCCCCAAGAGTTCGTTCTATTCTCTGATCATGAAGCCTTGCGATACTTAAATTCACAAAAGAAGTTGAATTCAAGACACGCAAAGTGGGTTGAATTCCTGCAATAGTACACTTTTGTACTTAAGCATAAAGCGGGAATTGAGAATAAAGTCGCAGACGCTTTGAGTTGTCGAGTCTCACTTTTGTTCACTATGAGCGTCGAAGTTGTGGGATTTGACAAACTCATTGAATCCTATAAAGATTGTCCTAACTTTGGAGTCACCTATACCGCCGTGAAGGAAGGAAAATCTAGAGAGTTCACTGATTTCTTAATTCAGGATGACTACCTTTTTCGTGGTCACAGACTTTGTCTCCCACGAACATCCGTTAAAGACTTCCTAGTTTGGGAATTACACGCAGGTGGTTTGGCCGATCACTTTGGCCGAAATAAGACGATTGAGGTCGTAAAGACCCAATTTTATTGGCCAAACCTCAAGAGAGATGTCGCGCGTATAGTTGGGCAGTGTCGAACTTGCGCTGCGGCAAAACAACAAAAACAGAACACTGGACTTTATACACCTCTACCAGTACCTGATCGTCCTTGGCAAGATCTTAGCATAGATTTTGTTCTAGGGTTACCTAAGACTGCTGATAAGCACGATTCCATCTGTGTCGTGGTTGATCGATTTTCTAAGATGACACATTTTCTCCTTTGTTCTAAAAGGTCAGATGCCTCTAGGATTGCTCGCTTATTTTTAGACGAGGTAGTTAGACTGCATGGGTTGCCAAAGTCAATGGTGTCTGATCGAGACACTAAATTTACCAGTTATTTCTGGAAGACTCTGTGGCATCTCCTCGGTACGAAACTAAAATTTTCCACAACCTTTCATCCTCAAACAGATGAACAAACAGAAGTAGTTAATAGAAGTTTAGGAAACCTACTTCGTTGTTTAGTGGGAGAAAATGGAAGAAATTGAGATCTCGTCTTACCTCGTGCTGAGTTTGCATACAATAATTCTGTCAATAGGTCTGTAGGCATGAGTCCATTTGAAATTGTGCATGATTATAAGCCTAGATTTCCTGTAGATCTCATTCCACTACCTATGCATGCTAGGATGTTTGAATCTGCTGAGTCATTTACACAGCATGTTAGGGAATTGCATAAAGAGATCAGCAAGAAAATAAATGCTAGTAATGACACTTATAAGAAATTAGCAGATTGTCACAAAAGAATGCAGGAATTCTCAGAAGAAGATTATGTGATGATTCGGGTTCGACCCGAGCGGTTCCCATCTGGAACTGTTAAGAAATTACAAGCTCGCGAAGATGATCCTTTTAGAATCTTAAAGAAAATTGGTTCGAACGCGTATGCTGTTGATTTACCACCAGAGTATGGTATCAGTTCAACCTTCAATGTCTCAGACTTGGTGGCACACAAAGAGCCAACAATAATACCCAGTGATCCGTTTGAACTTCCATTACCCATTGAGAGTGAACCCTTACCTGAGTGTCCACCAGCCAAATCCACTTACAAACAGGAACAAATAGAGCAAATCCTCGATGAGCAGATAATTTCAACAAGAAATCGAGGATACTAGCGTTATTTGGTTCGTTGGAAGGGTTTACCTCCGTCTGAGGATTCATGGATTACCAGAGATGAGCTACAAAGACTTGATCCAGATTTGCTAGAGAGATATCACAGAAGAGAGGACCTCTACTCGACAGAGTCAAGTCTTTCCCACCTGGGGAGAGTTGGTGGGGACACCACGATCGACCGTCGACTCATTCCTGGCAGAGTTTACCGTCGACGGGCGAGATCTAGCCATGTTGCTTCGATCTGGATTGATTGACTATTAGGACAGATTGGGAAAGATGGATACTGCGGATCACTGACTCGATGAATTGGAAATCTCCTATTCATTCTGATTGATTGAAAATTCCATTTTGGGATGATTTTATTTCTCGCATTTATTTTGTATTAGTTGTTTCTATTTCAGTGATTATTATTTTAGGCATGTTATCTAGCATTTCCTCGTTTATGTGAGAAATTTATTACATTATGTATTTTTCTTTATTGAGTAAGTCTGTATGGAGGTCTATATAAACGTCACCCTGTTACTGTTATTTTTTTTAATGCTGAATAAATCTGATTTGTGTTTCCCTTGGGATTATTTGATTCTGGAATGAATCGATATCCTGGATAGGGAAGGGTTTGGGCCTTAGGTGAGAATCCCTAAACTCCACCCGCTCTAACTCTTCACTCCGGGTTCGATTACATTCCTCTTACACCTCCAGCATTCATCCCGACTCTTCCTACATTCAGTTGGCTGATTCCGATTAGACGTGGATGCGTGCCCCGACGCCACAGGATCGTGCAAATTACGTGGCGCACGCACGACGGTCCTGCTCGACGCCCCCCCTTTCGTCACACACCCCGTTCCATCAAACGCGCCTGTTCTCCTCCGTCGCCGCGCTTGCCCGAGCCGACGCCTGGCAGCACACTCTCCCTGCGCGCGCCCCGCGTGTCCGCGCTTCGGCCGCACGCGCTGCCCTCCCTGCGCGCGCTCACGCTCGCGCGACCCATTCTTCCGCCAGCGCGCAGCTTCGCCAACGCGTACCCGCACTCGAGACTGTCGAGCCCTAGTTCTGATAAAATTACGAGGTCCCCGGATTTTCTGACTCAGGTACGAATTTTGACAAAACCTTTAACCTAGTAAAATCGAATAATCTGGATTTTTATGCTCGCTTGTGATTTGCTCGAATTTGTTCCACCCNCCCGACGCCACAGGATCGTGCAAATTACGTGGCGCACGCACGACGGTCCTGCTCGACGCCCCCCCTTTCGTCACACACCCCGTTCCATCAAACGCGCCTGTTCTCCTCCGTCGCCGCGCTTGCGCGAGTCNTGGTTAAATATTGTGAGACCCTCAATCCTGTTCCTTGTTTCTGATTTATTGAAAACCGGATTGTGCCCTAATCTGAATTGGTAGTTTCTCAATTACTTTCGATCTAATTTATTTAAAGTTTTAAAAGTAATTGATTTTTGCGGGCTTAATTAATTTCTCAATCATCACAAAATTATTCTCTGATATTCAAGCATTAGTTTGTGAAAATCTGCTTTATAAAATTACTGATCTCTAAACTGCATCGTCACTCATCCGTCCCGCATCAGAAGGAGAGCTGAGAAACAAACATGCGGGCGGGAGGTCGGCCTCCCCGCCGGTAGTCCATGGCCGGCGTTGCAAGGAAGAGGAAGGAGGAGTGGTGGCTGCTACTGTAGCTAGGATGGAAGGCTGTGGCAAATCCAAACAGGTCAGCCAGCTGTTGTCGCGTTCATCCTCCCCGACGGCGACATCCAAGCCGCCGATTGCAAAGCAGGAAATCAGGGCAACCATGTTGCAGGGTAAGGCCAGTCCAAACCAGCAGATTCTGGCCTCCTCCCATGACCTTCCCGAGCAAAACGCGCAGGCTGCGGCAGCTGCAACAATGAATCCCGCAACCTGCAGCAAATCCAGCAGAACAGAGCCCATCGGCCAACCTGCAGCTGCTGGAATCACTGGCAGCAACATCGGCAACGAAAATGGCATGCTTGAATCCCGCGAATACACAAAAATGGAAGCTGGAAGAAGGATTTTCGCAGGCTCCTACAGCACCAGCGAAATAGAGCTGTATGCCCAAGCTATAGCAGCTGGATGCACTGGGATAGTAGCCAATAATTGCACCAGCGAAAATGAAGGGTTGAAATCTAGCCAATGCAAGGAAAATGAAATTTATTTGCTGGAAATTCCTACTTCACAGCAAGCTAAGGCTGTTAATATGGATCGAAGATCGAAAATCGAATTGATTTTGGATCGAATCGAATTGATTTTGGATCGAATCGAAATCAAGTTAATTTAAACGAGCCGACTAACGAGCCAAAATTATGGCTCGGTGTTTTTTTGAGCCAGGGTAGGATCGGCTCGATTTGGCTCAAGATCGGCTCGATTTAAATACATATATATAATATTAATTATAAAATATAAAATTAATTTCCTTTATTAAGTGTTGAGAATCATCAGTCGGGCACGACGGGCAGTGCGGTGCTGCGAGCCTGCGAGGTTGGGTTGGGGACTTGCTTTGCGGTGTGCGGCGTCAGCGTGTGCTCTAATTTTCTTTCTCAGCGTGATCCCCAACCATCCTTCTCTTCTACGTTCTTCTCCAATCTCCACTCTATGCCCTAATTTTTTCTCTAGCACTTCACTGTCTTCAGTTTTTTGTTTTCTGTTGAAGAATGTCGCGATCTCTGAGCTAAAGGGAGACCTATTCTTTTCTCTATCTCACGTCAAGCCATCGGTAGACTAAACTCTCATATAGGGTTTGTGCTTCTTCGATAGTGTTTAGATCTTCTTATTTTTGCATCACACCAACCATCAAAGCTGCTTTCTCGAGTACTACAGTGTCCACATGATGGCGAAAATGAGCACGGATCTCTCTACAGCCCGTTATAATAGTTTTTGACCTATTACTCCTTATTCTCTTGGAAGCTTTGTTGTTCTATGCTATTATGTGATGAAAATCTATTAGATGTATACTTGCATATTAGTTTTTCGGAGTTTTAAACATGCGATCTAATTTTTTTTGTTATTTGATCGATTCTTTGATGTGTTTATGATATGAGAATTTTGGTTTTCTCTAATTTTGCCCTATGATGATAAATCTAAGAGTTGGTAGACTATATTTTGTTCTGTAAAAGTGGGTTTAAAAATCTAATCTCATATTTTTTTATTTTTTTCTGTTCTGTGATGATTGTTGTATCTGAGAAGTTTCTTTACTTTGAGTGGTGCTCTGTGATAAATTGATAATATATTGGAAAGTTTGGTTTCTATCTCTTTGTGAATTGTAAGAATCAATTTTGCTCTATGATCTTTTGTTTTACTTTTTTCTGGCCGCTCTATGATGAGTTCTAATCTGGGATGGTTGGTTATAGTGATGCTTTGTAATGATTAACTTCAACTCCAGAATTTTAATTCTATACATATTTTTCTTGATCTAGATATATTTTGGTGAGTGGTGATTGGTGAGTTACAGATATTACCTTGAGCAGATAATATGCTACATGCATATTTCTTTTATCTATATTTCTTGTGCATAATGTTGGAGTAGTTTTCTTGGTTTCATAATGATGGATCCTAATTTTGCTAAAATCTGAGGGCTAGCTATTAAGAGGAAAATAAACTTTATTTCAATGTCTTATGTGATCTAATTATTTTTTGTTGTTTGACCGATCCTTTGATGAGTTTATGATATGAGAATCTTGGTTTTTCTAGTTTTGCCCTATGATGATAAACTTGAGAGTTGGTAGACTATGTTGCATGTATATTTCTTTTATCTATATTTCTTGCTCAATGTTGGAGTAGCTTTTTTGATTTCATACTACACTGATAGATCCTAATTTTATTAAAATCTGAGGGTTAACTATTAAGAGTAAAATAAATTTTATTTTAATGTCTCAATGCATACATAAATTTTCTTTTATTCTATATAGTAGTTCTCAATTTTATCTGTGCGACACGCTGATATTGCTGAAGATACAAATTTTATTTTAAGTAGATATTATGTCGCATATATGTTTCTATTTTCTTTTCATCTGTACTTCTTATTGTTTGCATAATGTTAAAGTGTTCTATTGTCCCTAATACAAATGTCTCAATGCATATCTCATGTATTCTGTACCTTCTCATTCAAGCATCTTATTTTGTTAATAACATCTACCCATTCAAAGTCAGATAGCGAGTCTAATCAGCATGAGCAAGCTCATAAATCTGCTATCATGGCTACAAATGCGGGCGATGAAGTTGACAGTGAGATGCAAGAAGAGAATAAAGGGAAGAGAAAGAGATCAGATGTATGGGACCATTTCATAATTGTTACCATAACTCAGAAAAAAAAAATTGATAAATGAAAGTGCAAATATTGTCACAAAATATATATCAAGCAAAAGTCTGGCACTACATCACAATTGAAGAGACACTTGGATATTCAATATTATAGTAAGGCTATCGGGGAAACTAAACAGAAAATGTTTAGCCCTATAGCTGAAAATTCTGTTGATAGTGATATGATGGGTTCTCTTTGTGTCTCTCCTATTTATGATCACAATAGCATTAAGAATATTATTGCTAAAATGATCATTGTTCATGAATATCCTTTTATGATGGTGGAGCACTGGTGGTTCAATGTCTTAATGAGATCAATGAACACAAGTTATTGTAAGATCACTCGACAAGCTATCAAGAATGAGTGTGTTAAAGTATATGAGTTTGAGAAAGAGTATCTTAAAAAAGTTTTAAAAACTGTAGAATATTCCTAACATGTGATTGTTGGACATCTAATCAAACAATTGGATACATGTGTTTGACCGTGCATTACATAGACGCTAAATGGAATCTTCAATCTAGGATCATAAGCTTTTGTGATCTTGATCCACCGCATACAGGTTCAGTCATTTCTGAAGCTATTTCTGAAATCTTACTTCATTGGGGCATTCAAAATAATGTTAGCACGATTACACTTGATAATGCTTCTTCAAACGATAGAGCAGCAGAGAATTTGCGATCATTGTTCAGTCGTAGGTCAGGTTTTCAATTTATGGGAAGGTTTTTCATGTTTGTTGTGCAGCACATATTTTGAATTTGATGGTTCAGGATGGTTTGAAGGTCATTAGCAAGGTAATTTCAAATATAAGAGATTCAGTATTGTATTTGAAACGCTCGCCTAGTCGATTGTATAAGTTTGGTGAGATTGCAAGGCAGTTAGGGATTTCTACTTGTAGGGGTTTACGTATTGATGTGCCTACTAGGTGGAATTCTACTTTTAAGATGCTAGATGCTGCATTTCATTATAAAGTTGTGTTTCCAGAATATGCATGTAGAGATTTGCATTACATTTGGCTACCTCTGGATCAAGAATGGGAGATGTATGAAAAAATTAAGGATATATTGGCAGTTTGTGATGAAGTAGCTAAAGTTTTTTCTGGTTCTTCCTTTCCACAGCAAATAAATTTTTACCAAACCTTGCAAAGATAAAGAGGATATTAGACAAAGGCATACTTTCATCAATTCCTTGTGTTAGGGATATGGCAGCTGCTATGATAATCAAATTTGATAAATATTGGTCTGATTGTCATATTCTCTTTACTATTGCATGCATATTAGATCCTCGTGTGAAGTTGTTTGCATTGACATATTTTTATATGGAGATATACAGCTCAACTGAAGTGAATGACAAAGTAGAGGAAGCAAAGAGTTCTCTCTATGAGTTGTATTCCTTCTATGCTGTTGACAAGAATGTGACTACTCATAAAGCATCTTCTAGTAGCAGCTCTACATTGCCTCAAATCAAAGAATGTAAAAGTGATCTACATGATGGCTTATACATGCACATTAAAGCAAGCACTGTAACGAGTTCTCCAAAATCTAATCTTGAAGAATACTTAAGTGAGCCATGCATTGAGTGTGCAAATTCACAATTTAATATTTTAGAGTGGTGGAAACTATCTTCTCTAAAATATAAATTTTTATCTAAGATGGCCAAAGATATTTTTACTATACCGGTCACTAGTGTTGCTTCCGAATCTGCCTTTAGTGCTGGAGGGCATGTTTTAGGAGATTATAGAAGTGCTTTATCTCCAAAAACTTTGAATTCGTTGGTATGTGCTGGTAGTTGGATTCGAACAGCACACACAAGTTCTACGGATCCTAATGTAAGAACCATAAGTTTATGTCTATTTGTAATTATGTTTCCCCTTATTTTATTTTTTTAACTTATTCAATTAACTATTTTTCAGTTAGATAAGCTCGTGGAAAAGGATTTAACAATTAATATACCTGAACCTGAAGGGATGTCTAATGATGCAAGTTGATAATTTACCACTAGGCATTTACATGACTGGTTGTAGTATTACAGTTTTTGTATTTTGCTGATATTCGCCGTGTTGTTATCCTTACACAGTTTTTGCTATCTTTGTATTTTTAAATATCTGATATTCTTGCTAATCTGGTTCTATATACTGTGTCGATGCCTGACAGTATTACAATAAGAGATTTGAATATTTAATAGTATTAGATGTTTTGGTTTCTTATTATTCTGATATGATATTTGATTTCAGTAAGCTTTATGATGAAATCTACCATTTAACTGCAATTACTTGATTTATAGATTGAATCAAATTTCCTTTCATGAACTCTAGATATTTGATGACTTATTATTTTGTTATGAAATTTGATTTCAATAATCTGTTCACTTATGATGAAATCTATCATTTAAAGTTTTAAACAGCAGTTTGTTAATCTTTTGGATCAAATCTTTTCTTGCATGTTAGTTTTTTATAGTTCATTTTTTAAGATTCTTTCAAAAAAAAATTTGAGGGCTTTTTGAAGTTAGAAATTTGCTGGTTTTTGCTGGTATGCTGTGATGATAAAAAGTAAAAACTGAAAAATATGATTTGCTTAATTTGCTCTATTATGTAAATCAATTAGATGTATAAAGCTTTTAGTTACTTTTGTTGGTGCCCTATGATGACAGTATTTTGGATCTTTGACTAGGAGTAGTAGGAGATGGGGGCAAGTAAGCTTTTACTAAGAACAGATATTACATGTGCATTTTATGTCATATACATATTGATATGAACAGATCATTTCTGGCATGCATATATTTTGATATGAAAAAATCTTATGATTTTTATTTCTGGCATGCATACATTTTGAGAAGCATGTTTTGCTCTATGATGTAGATCATTGACAATGACATTTTTTTTACATGTTAGTTTTTTATGGTTCATTTTTTAAGTTTCTTTTAGTGTTTCTTAGTTCTTTGAAAATTTTTTTTGATGACTTTTTAAAGTTAGAAGCTTGCTTGTTTTTGTTAGTATGCTGTGATGGTTAAAACTGAGAAGCATGATTTGCTATATTATGTAAATCAATTAGCTAGGCTCTTAGTAAGAACAGATATTACATGTGCATTTCATGTTATATACATACTAATATGAATAGATATTAGTAAGAACAGATATTACATATGCATTTTATGTTGATACAAAGAAATGCTACTATTACTTTTTTTTTAAAAGAGTGATACTTTTCTTTATGTGAGTATCTTTATTTTCATGTTACATGCAAAATGTTTAAGTAAGAACATATTTGGTGCTCCTTAATTCAAAATTTGCCTCTATTCGACTATTCGAGCCGAGCCGGCTCGAAATCGAAACTATTCGACTAACGATTCGATTTCGAGACGTAAAGATTTCGAGTGAGCCGATCTCGAGCCGAGTATGGCTTGGCTCGAATTCGGCTCGATAACAGCCCTAGGCACCGGCACCCCGCGGCTACAAAAACCCCAGAGTCAATGATTATGACGGTCTTACCGACCTAGCGCAGCACGTAAAGCGCTTTGAGAACGCTCTGGCGACGGGCAACCCCATCTCAGAAGCGTACAAGTGTCGCCTATTCCGGAACACCTTGACAGGCCTTGCTTGGCGTTGGATTGGCTCGACTAAATTCCCCAAAACTCCATCCAGAACTTTCAACAGTTTTTCGATCAGTTCCGTATCAGGTTCAGCACGTCGAAGACGACATCTCGAACAATCCACGAACTCTGGCAAATAAGACAGGGCCCCGACGAGTCCCTGCGTGATTACGTGGATCGTTTCTCCAAGATGAACGCTGAAACAAAGGACACAATTGACAACAGGTCAACCATCTTCTTCGTCCACAACATACTGCCGGGCGAGTTGCACGACTCCTTTGTGGATGACATGCCGAAGGCGCTCATGGAGGCAAGGGCTCGGACTAAAAAGCAAATCTATCTCAAAGACGCGAAGGCCCTCAAGGCGAACGCCAAGAAGGAAGATCCCTCGTCCTGAGACAAGAAGAGTGACACTCCGAAGTCAGACCCGGGCACCCCCAGGAGAAACTTTCGGGACCGAAAGTTTCCCCCATCTCGCGGAAAGCGCAAATTCGATGGTGACTCCCCAGGCACTTCGACGCCGGTGTACGCCATTGAGGAGATGTTCTCGATCCTCAAAGATAAAAGATTCATCCAGAACCGCGGTGAACGACAACCGCCCCAGCCCGGCGAAGACTCAACGAAGTATTGCAAGTTTCACCAGTGCTATGGCCATCTCCTGCACGAGTGCCGCTCCTTCCGGGCGCTCGTCAGTGAATACATAGAGAAGGGCTTCCTCACTGGCTACCGGAAGATCGAGAAGCTGCCATCAAAGACAGTGCTGGCGCTGTTCCCCCAGGACGAACCTTCAGCAGCTTCCCCATCTACCCCAATGACATCGAAGGCCAGCGGGAAGAAAGTCGTGCTGACCATTTTCGACTTTAACTACACATGCCCGACTCGAAGGCGTCCGGAGGTATGTACCGTCAAAACCCCCTCACTTCTACCTGACATTGCCTTCACCGCAGGTGACCTTCCTCAAGGGGGAGGCAACCGCGATGACCCCATCGTCATCATCGCCGAAATTGAGGGGTGTGATGTCCACCGGACCCTGGTTGACACCGGGAGCTCGGTTGACATCCTCTACCTCCGTGCCTTCAGCGAAATGGTGTCGGCCAATGCAGGCCTCTTCCCCCCTCCATGACGGTGTCCAGCTTTTCCGGCAATGTCTACCGACCCGCGGGCTACGCCACCTTGCACGTCACTCTCGAAGACGGCCTCAGAGGGAGACAAAACAAATCGATTGGCGCTCCCTCCGGGTACAACGCGATTATGGGGCCACCTGCGATAGCAGTGTTCCGCATGGTCCCCACCATCAGAGGGGACGGGTTCGAGGCCAAGAAGTGTTTCGAGATAATGCTCGCCTCCGCACGGATCACCTGGACCCCAGGGATCACGCCCTGCCCCCTATAATACAAAATGATCATGTAACCGTCGCTGACGGAAAGTTTGTACTAATTTCTAAAGATTTTCCTGAAAATGAAAAGCCTGCTCTGCCAGCACTGCATTCTGAGTATTTCGACGTGTTTGCTTGGGGACCTGGGGATATGCCCAGGATTGAAAGAAACGTGGCCGAACATCGCCTAAGCCTCAAGCCCGATGCAACTCTCGTAAGACAGAAGAAGAGAAGTTTCGACGACGAGAAACAACGGGCGATTCGAGAGGAAGTCGAAAAACTCCTCGCCGTCGGTTTCATCAAGGAGATCGCATACCCTTCGTGGCTTGCAAACGACGTCGTCATAAAAAAGAGCTCAGGAAATTGGCGGATGTGTGGACTTCACGGATCTAAACAAAGCATGCTCCAAGGATTTCTACCCCTTACCGAAGATAGACAAGCTCGTCGACTCATCGGCGGGATACTCAGTGATGAGCTTCATTGACGCCTGTTCGAGCTACCATTAGATTCGAATGACAGAGGAAGACGAAAAGCACACATCATTCATCACCGACCAAGGGACCTTCTGCTACAAAGTCATGCCTTTCGGCTTGAAGAACGCAGGTGCGACCTATTAGCGGATGACTGACACCGTCTTCAGAAACCAAAAGGGGCAGAATGTGGAAGCCTACATCGACGACATATCTTTCTCGCTCGTTTTCAGCGGCGAAGCGCTCATCCCCATTGAGCTGGAGGTTTACTCCCCCCGTGTCGAATATGCCAGCGGCTTTGATCCACTGGTTCTCCTCGAATGGCAGGAACAAAACAATGACGCAAGGAAGTTCGAGCTCGACCTTCTCGAAGAAAGCAGGGAGGCAGCCGCACTCCGCCAAGCCAAGCAGAAACGGCGGTTCGAAAAGTACTACAACAAACATGTTTGGAGGAGGCCGTTCCAGGAAGGCGACCTTGTCCTGAAGCTAAAGAACATCGCCAACAGGGACATGGCACCAGACAAGCTGGACCCGAACTAGGAAGGCCCTTTCATCATTCGCAACGTACTGGGCCTGAACACCTACAAGCTGGCACAGCAAGATAGCACCCTCCATCCCAGGACATGGAGTGGCAATGATATCAGAAAGTTCTACTTGTAAAACACTTGTAACCCATCTTAAATGAAATGTAGCATCAAGCATCTTAAAAGTAGAATTCCACCTAGTAGGCACATCAATACGTAAACCCCTACAAGTAGAAATCCCTTACTGCCTTGCAATCTCACCAAACTTATACAATCGACTAGGCGAGCGTTTCAAATACAATACTGAATCTCTTATATTTGAAATTACCTTGCTAATGACCTTCAAACCATCCTGAACCATCAAATTCAAAATATGTGCTGCACAACAAACATGAAAAACCTTCCCATAAATTGAAAACCTGACCTACGACTGAACAATGATCGCAAATTCTCTGCTGCTCTATCGTTTGAAGAAGCATTATCAAGTGTAATCGTGCTAACATTATTTTGAATGCCCCAATGAAGTAAGATTTCAGAAATAGCTTCAGAAATGACTGAACCTGTATGCGGTGGATCAAGATCACAAAAGCTTATGATCCTAGATTGAAGATTCCATTTAGCGTCTATGTAATGCACGGTCAAACACATGTATCCAATTGTTTGATTAGATGTCCAACAATCACATGTTAGGAATATTCTACAGTTTTTAAAACTTTTTTAAGATACTCTTTCTCAAACTCATATACTTTAACACATTCATTCTTGATAGCTTGTCGAGTGATCTTACAATAACTTGTGTTCATTGATCTCATTAAGACATTGAACCACCAGTGCTCCACCATCATAAAAAGATATTCATGAACAATGATCATTTTAGCAATAATATTCTTAATGCTATTGTGATCATAAATAGGAGAGACACAAAGAGAACCCATCATATCACTATCAACAGCATTTTCAGCTATAGGGCTAAACATTTTCTGTTTAATTTCCCCGATAGTCTTACTATAATATTGAATATCCAAGTGTCTCTTCAATTGTGATGTAGTGCCAGACTTTTGCTTGATATATATTTTGTGACAATATTTGCACTTTCATTTATCAATTTTCTTTTTTTCTGAGTTATGGTAACAATTATGAAATGGTCCCATACATCTGATCTCTTTCTCTTCCCTTTATTCTCTTCTTGCATCTCACTGTCAACTTCATCGCCCGCATTTGTAGCCATGATAGCAGATTTATGAGCTTGCTCATGCTGATTAGACTCGCTATCTGACTTTAAATGGGTAGATGTTATTAACAAAATAAAATACTTGAATGAGAAGGTACAGAATACATGAGATATGCATTGAGACATTTGTATTAGGGACAATAGAACACTTTAACATTATGCAAACAATAAGAAGTACAGATGAAAAAAAAATAGAAACATATATGCGACATAATATCTACTTAAAATAAAATTTGTATCTTCAGCAATATCAGCGTGACGCACAGATAAAATTGAGAACTACTATATAGAATCAAAAGAAAATTTATGTATGCATTGAGACATTAAAATAAAATTTATTTTACTCTTAATAGTTAACCCTCAGATTTTAATAAAATTAGGATCCATCAGTGTAGTATGAAATCAAAAAAGCTACTCCAACATTGAGCAAAAAATATAGATAAAAGAAATATGCATGCAACATAGTCTACCAACTCTCAAGTTTATCATCATAGGGTAAAACTAGAAAAACCAAGATTCTCATATCATAAACTCATCAAAGGATCGGTCAAACAACAAAAAATAATTAGATCACATAAGACATTGAAATAAAGTTTATTTTCATCTTAATAGCTAGCTCTCAGATTTTAGCAAAATTAGGATCCATCATTATGAAACCAAGAAAACTACTCCAACATTATGCGCAAGAAATATAGATAAAAGAAATATGCATGTAGCATATTATCTGCTCAAGGTAATATCTGTAACTCACCAATCACCACTCACCAAAATATATCTAGATCAAGAAAAATATGTATAGAATTAAAATTCTGGAGTTGAAGTTAATCATCACAAAGCATCACTATAACCAACCATCCCAGATTAGAACTCATCATAGAGCGGTCAGAAAAAAGTAAAACAGAAGATCATAGAGCAAAATTGATTCTTACAATTCACAAAGAGATAAAAACCAAACTTTCCAATATATTATCAATTTATCACAGAGCACCACTCAAAGTAAAGAAACTTCTCAGATACAACAATCATCACAGAACAGAAAAAAATAAAAAATATGAGATTAGATTTTTAAACCCACTTTTACAGAACAAAATATAGTCTACCAACTCTTAGATTTATCATCATAGGGCAAAATTAGAGAAAACCAAAATTCTCATATCATAAACACATCAAAGAATCGATCAAATAACAAAAAAAATTAGATCGCATGTTTAAAACTCCGAAAAACTAATATGCAAGTATACATCTAATAGATTTTCATCACATAATAGCATAGAACAACAAAGCTTCCAAGAGAATAAGGAGTAATAGGTCAAAAACTATTATAACGGGCTGTAGAGAGATCCGTGCTCATTTTCGCCATCATGTGGACACTGTAGTACTCGAGAAAGCAGCTTTGATGGTTGGTGTGATGCAAAAATAAGAAGATCTAAACACTATCGAAGAAGCACAAACCCTATATGAGAGTTTATTCTACCGATGGCTTGACGTGAGATAGAGAAAAGAGTAGGACTCTCTTTAGCTCAGAGATCGCGACATTCTTCAACAGAAAACAAAAACCTGAAGACGGTGAAGTGCTAGAGAAAAAATTAGGGCATAGAGTGGAGATTGGAGAAGAACGTAGAAGAGGAGGATGGTTGGGGATCACGCTGAAAAAGAAAATTAGGGCACACGCTGACGTCGCACACCGCAAAGCAAGTCTCCAACCCAGCCTCGCAGGCTCGCAGCACCGCACTGCCCGTCGTGCCCGACCGATGATTCTCAACACTTAATAAAGGAAATTAATTTTATATTTTATAATTAATATTATATATATGTATTTAAATCGAGCCGATCTTGAGCCAAATCGAGCCGATCCTACCCTGGCTCGAGATCGGCTAGAAAAAAACACCGAGCCATAATTTTGACTCGTTAGTCGGCTCGTTTAAATCAACTCGATTTTGATTTGATCCAAAATCAATTCGATTTTCGATCTTCGATCCATATTAACAGCCTTACCGGTGCCGGCAACGCCATTATGACGGGCGAGAAGATTGTGCACACCGACGGAGCTGGAGGGTAAACTTCGGGCAGGCTTTCCCAGGCGACGTGCGTGCTGGCCTCTTTAAGGGGTAGTTCGCGGTGTTCTGCGCTTCGTGGAGGAATCGAGCATTCGAGAGGCAGAGCCATAAGGAGAGGTCTCTGCTGCTGCTGAAGGAGAACTGGGAGGTTGGCGAGGAAGGTGTTCATTGTTTGGGAGAGCGCGGCTATCGCGTGTGTCAGAGCTTGGAGCTGACGGTCGTCTGCGACGGTGTTGTTCTGGGTCAGCTGTGCCGCCTGCTGCTCATCAGGTGGCGAGCAGTTTTCGGCACGAGTTTCTTCTATGGATGGTTGAGGGGATCAAATTCGATCCTGCGTGAGGGCACCAAATTGTTGAGACGAAAAATCAACTAGAAAATCAGAAAATAGATTTTTATGTGGAAACCGACTGAGCGGAAAACCACGACGCCGTTCAGGCGGTTTTTCAAGAGTGCAATGAAGCAAAAGATTTTACAGGGTAGAGGCTGAGAAGAGTGGAAGAGAATCAGAATAGTGTCCTACCCTTTTTCTCTTATTACAATGAGTTTACATAGTCTGAGTTGGTCCCAGAACGGTCATTTCAAAAGGACGGTCTCCATTTCTGGCGCCAGGGTAATGATGTCTATTAGGAATGACAACGAGATGGATTTGGGTCGAGTTTATAAATACCCATACCCGCCCCCTATATATTATTCATCACCCATACCCGCCCCATACCCGTTTCCGCCCTGCCCCACTCCTATTCTAGTTTTCATAAACTCGTACCCGCTCCGCCCCGTTTTCTCACTAATGTTAATGAAAATCAAATTATTTTACTCTACTTGAAACAACAAAAATCGTAGTCACATGGTGAATATTATACTATGAAAGTAAAGCCTTACATTTTTTCATTTTCAATGCATTTTTTTTATTTGACTTTATATAAACCTATATAAGAATAGATAAAAATATATGCATAATAGGGCGGGGCGGGTTCAGGCGGAGCGGTTATAGTTGATTCATACCCGAACCCGCCCTATTTCATAAAAGGGCGGGGCATGTAGCGGGTCGCGAGTAAAATTTGAGTATCCATACTCGTCCCATTAGGGGCGGGTCCGGGTGGTTTAATTCGATACGGGTACAAATTGCCACACCTAATGTCTGTCTGGCTGGCGTGCGTGACTTCGATTGTACAAACCGTACTGTCCAAACAGGGGAAGCCATGCCTCTTAAAAGGGGTATGGCGCTCCGTACATCAGGTCATGTGTGCAGTTCGTCATGGGTTCTTCGGCATGGGACCCTCGACGACAACTTTTCGCCCAGGGGCCTCCCTCGGCGTTCGTCCGTCGCTGAACTGTCATTGGAACTGATGTCATACAGACCTCCACGTGTACGCTACAGATGCGGCAACGCGAATCCGGATGTAACAGTAAGACATTAATATAATGGTAAGACATCCAATGTAGCTAAGAGAATTCATGAACCAATCCATTAACATGCTTGTTTTACTACACAGATCAACTTCCATGCTTGTTCTATTTTGGTTGCGATGTGACAGCCAAAATCCAGTACCTGACTTTGAGCACTCATCTGGTCCACAAGAAGCTCCGATATAAATATCCTTGGCAAAGGCCCATCAAAGTAGCTTCCATTCTCATAGCTAGGGGGAGCAAACCACAGCGCCTTCAACTTCTTGGCAGGAAATCTCAGTTCTTCCCTCGGAGTATAACCAAAATCCAAGAAAAATTGGGCCATGGCATCAATTCCATAACCATCAACCTTCTCACCCAGAAAATTTAAGTTACAAACCAAATTAATAAAAAAAAGAGAGCAGCTCTTAACGATCCTACCCCAAAAGTCCGAAAAGCAAAGTGATCGTAGCAAATTTGATTTCCATCAGCAGAACGCACAAGCTCCAGCACAGCCCTGGCAGTAGGGTTTTTGCGCAGATACACCTCCTCCATACTCGAAATCGTCCGACTGAAAAACGATTCCCCAACCTGCAACACGTCGAGATCTGATTTATAACTCAGCGCAAAACTCAATCAGCGAGCGATTCGATCAGCGGATACCTTTGGATGTGCATTGAAGCTCGCATCGATCTGTGATCGTACGGCCATGGTAAGGCGACGGCTCCGGTGGGAGAGCGGCGAGAAAGAGGGGAAAGTGAAGAAGGTTCTCTTGGCGCTAGATCTGAGAGGGAGAAAGGCCGGTGCCCTTGCCACAGCTTCCATGGATTTCGCCGTAGTTCGATCAGATGAGGGCGGGAGAGAGCGTGCTTCTTCGAGTTGCGTGACAATGACGTGGCGCTGGAAGCGGCTCTCGACAGGACGCATCAATAAAGCTCTATATATATATATATATTCAATTTATAAAAACAATGAGTTTAGGGATAAAGAAAGCGCGTTTCTCCCTTTCATACTGATTCGCAGAAAGCGTTTCCGCCTTTACTCTCTTTTTTTTTTTTCATAAAAGTTTTCGCCTTCCCATTAATAACTAGGCCGCGGATTAGGGTTGCTGGACAAGGGAGATCAACGGGTGCGGAGAGTACAACTCTAGGGTTTCTGAGAGGTCGTTGAGGATGGCAAACGGATCGCCTGGCAAGTGTCAAAGCTCGACCGGGTTCTCTTTAATATGGACTCAGGGAGACACGCAATACAAATAGATTTAATTTTTGGAGATGAATGGCAAATTCAATAGAGCGAACTGATAGAATCTAAAGCAACAACAAGTTCAGGAGGATTTATGAGATTAAATTCTCGTCGGCGAGTTGAATTAATGGAATGAAATGCTTTCAGATGGACGGCGTATTCAAAAGAGCACAATAGTACTATGAGCTGAAACGGCTACAAATAATATCCCTTTGTCTAAATTCATGTGCTTAATCTAAATTTATCGATATAGCAATAATTAATAGTATAATTATTACTGTTCAGTTCAAAGGCATTGATATGTAACAAATTAATTTCTAAAACTATCTATTAAGTTGAAATACATTAATATATAATTAAATTATTGTAGAATTATTTGTACATAATAAAATATCAAGACATATATTGAATCAATCTCTAGATATGAGTATTCACGTTAAATGCATCATTATAATAGATGTGAGTTATGTAAAGATAGTAAATTGATGTTTAGAAGCAAGAAACAGTTATATAATTGCCACTTTTCTGTTCTAGTACACTGTTATATAACAAATTAGTCTCTAAAAAGATCTATTTAATCGATATACATGAATATACTATCAAGTAATTATATAATTTCTTGAATTAAGTTAAAATTTCTTAATATGCATATAATCAATCTCTAAATATATATATTTAGTTACAATATATCAATATAATAAAGATAAATTGTATAATTATAAGTATTATATTAAAATGCCTTGATATATATCAAATCGATGTCTAAAAATTAGTATACTTCTTAAATACAACGAAAACTTATCGAATTATCGTGTGATTGCTATTATTCAGTAAAACAAACTAGATATAGAACGAATTCATTACTAAATGTGTTCATTTGGCTTAAAGTGATTGATATAGCAGTGAATAGTTATATAATTGTCACTATATTTTAAGATGTATTTAAATGTAATAAATTGATCTCTAAAAGTATCTATTAAGTTGAAATACATTAATATATAATTAAATTATTATTTAACTACAACTGTTAAGACAAATTACTATGATATGTATTGAATCTGTTTCAAAATATATATATTTAATTTAAATACGTAGATATAATAAATGTAAGTTGTGTAATTGCTAGTACTAAACTAAAATGTCCAGATATATAATAAATTAAGATCTAGATGCTAATATTTATTTCAAATACATTGAAAAATTACCTAATAGCATTATAATTGCTAGTATTTACTCAAAATAACTTTATATACAATGAATCAATCTCTAAGCGCATAGTATTCTATTTAAATTCAGCAATATACTAATAAATAGTAGTATAATTTTATATGCAATGAATCATTGTCTAAGCGCATAGTGTTCTATTTTAACTGAGCGATATACTAATAAATAGTAGTATAATTGCAACTATTCAATTAGAATGTATTTATATGCAACAAATTAATCTCTAAAGTATTTATTAAGTTGAAATACATCTGCTATCAAATAGTTGTAGAATTATCATTATTAAGGTAGAATATCTTGATTTGTATTGAATCAATCTCTAAATATGTGTTCAGTTTAAATACGCTCATATAATAAATATAAGTTGTGTAATTACAAGTACTAAATTAAAATCTAAATATTCACAATTATATGTAACACATTTTCCTGGCCTTTGGGCCGGCCAACCAGTGGGCGTCCCTGCAGGCCATAAGGACTTGGGCTTGCCCTCTTTTGCGCTCAACTGATTTTCATCAATATCTTGAGCTCTGACCCAATCCAAACTCATTTGGGCTCATTGCTTTGGGCTCATCCTAACTGCCTTTTATCCTCTGCTGGGCCTTAGCCCATTCAAAGTTTGGGTCTCTTTCTTGGGCCTCCAATCTCTCTTATAATTTGCTGTTGGCCCGACCTCTCTTATATTCTGGACCTCATCAACTTCGTGGGCTTTGACCCAATCAAGATCCAAATATCATTTCTGTGGGCTTTCGCCCTCCCAAAGCTGGGGCCCATTCCCTCTTCTGATTTGGTCCTTTCCTCTCCTTTCCCTTGCTGGGCTCTAGCCCATTGAAACTCTGTGGGCTTTGGCCCCTCCAATTCGGGGCCCATTCCCTCTTCTGATTTGGGCCTTACTTCTCTAATTTCCTGTTGGGCTTTAGCCCATTCAAAGATTGGGACTCTCTTATGGGCCTCAAATTTCCCTACAATCTGCTGTTGGGCCTTTGGCCCAGTTTCCATCTCTTGCCTCAATCCTTGGATGGCCCTTGGGCCTTTACTCTTTACCATGGGCTTTGGCCCACTTAAGCCTCTCCATTCCACTGCTGTTGGGCCATGCTGGATCCTGTTCAAATGGGCTTTAGACCCATTCAGATGCACTTTGGGCCTTGTAGGCCCGTCACCTACTTGAAGAATCTGGGCTCCTCTTGGGGCCTTCATTTTGCTTGCACCTTGGGCCTTTGGCCCACTCTTATCCTGTGTATGTTTTGGGGCTTTAGACCTATTTACTTCATGTAATGGCTAGAGCCAAATCTTTTTAAGTTTTGGGCCTTAAGCCTCAAAATCCTTCATGTATTGGCATTAGCCAAAATGGTTGCCTTGTTGGTGGGTCGGAGGCCCGATGAATAATATCTCCCCCTATTATTATTAAAAAAAAAAAAACTATACTACTATTCAATAATTTTTTAATATATTTTATTTGGAATACGAGCTTCTTAAATTTCAATTTACTACATATCAAGTCATTTTAATTTAGTATATACAATTACACTTTATATTTATTATATTGATATTTTTAAACTGAATACACATTTTAAAATTGATTCGATGCATATTAAGATATTCTGCTTTAATACTGATTAGTATATAAATATTTGATAGTATATTGATATATTTTAACATAATAAATGCTTTAGAGAATTATTTGATACATATCAATTCTTTTGAATTGAATAATAACAATTATACAACTATTTGTTAGTATACTAAAAATTTAAGCAGAATTAAAGCACGTGGATAACAATCTATTGGATATCAAGTTATTTTAACAGAATAATAACACTTATATAGCTACTAGATAATTTTCAATATATTTAAAAAGAAAATGAGTATTTAGACATCGCTTTATATTATCTGGCCTTTCAGCTCAGTACTCGTAGTTACAAAACTTATATATTAAGATATTTAATTAAACAGAACACCTATATTTAGAGATGCATTCGATACATGTCATGGTAATTCATCCTAATATATGCAGTTATATAAAAACTTCGATAGTATATCGATGTATTTTGACTTAATAAACACTTTAGAGATTAATTAATTATATTTTAATGCATTTTAGTAGAATGGTGGCAACTATATAATTATTTGCTGCTATATCGATGATGTTAAGGAGAAGAGACATATTTAGAGACTTATTCGTTGTATAAAATATTATTTTAATTGAATACTGGCAATTATTCAATTATTCGATAACGTTTCATTATATTTAAGTAGTATACTAGCTTTTAAATATTAATGTGACCCATATCAAGACATTTCAACTTAGTACTCCTAATTGTGCAATTTGAATTTATTATATCGATCTATTTTAACTAAATATGCATATTTATTGATTGATTCGATGCATATTGATATATTTTAGCTTAATCAAATAATTATAAAATTGTTTAGTAGTATATCGATGAATTTCAACTTAAAAATCACTTTTAGAAATTGATTTGTTATATACCAATGAATTTAAATAGAAGAATCCAATTATAAAATTATTCGTTGCTATATTGAAAAGCTTTAGCTGAATGTATACATTTAGAGATCAATTTAATATATAACAAGATATGTTTATTAAATACCAGTAATGTAAGAACTACTTAATAGTATATTAAAGTGCTTTTACAAGCTAATGTGTTACATATCAATAAATTTGATGTGAACTTACAACAATGCATTACTATTTCATTGAATTTAAAGTGAATACATATATTAAGTTTCTAATTCATTTCACATTAAGTTATTTTAACTGAATACTAGCAATTATATGACTATTTGATGAGTTTGTCTTATATTCAAGTAGTATACTAGCTTTTAAATTTTAATTTAATACATCTCAAGGTATTTTAACAAAATACTCGTAACTATATAATTTGCATTTGTTACATTAAGTATTGTAACTAAATATATATATTTGGAGGCTAATTTGATGCATATTGAGGCATTTTAGCTTAATTTAAGTAATAATACAACTATTTAATGGTATATTGATGTATTTAGAAATTAATTTGTTATATTCCAATATATAAGAAATGAAGAGTGACAATTATATAATTATTCATTGCTATATTAAAAAACTTTAGCTAAATGTATACATTTAAAGATTGATTAATTGGATATCAAGTTATTTTTATTTTATACCAATAATTATATGATTATTTAATAATTTTTCAATATATTTGAATAAAACACTTTTAGACATCATTTTACTACAAATCATGATATTCTAATTTAGTACTTGTTAACACAACAAACATTTATTTTATCGATGCATTTAAACACTCATGCTTAGAAATTGATTCGATGTATATCTCGGTATTCTGTGATGACACTAGAGATTATACATCAATTTAATTGTATATTAATTTATTTTAACTTAATAAATGCTTTTAGAGACTAATTTTTTATATATCAATGCCTTTGAATTTAGGATAAGTACACGTGTTTAGAGCTTGATTACATATCAAGTTATTTTGACTAAATATATAAAATTATAATTTTATTCGATAATTTTTTTCTGTGTTTGCGTGAGAAGCCAGTTCTTAGATATCAATTTACTATCAAGACATTTTAATTTAGTATATATAATTGCATAACTTATATTTATTATATCGACATATTTAAATTGAATACACATATTTAGAGATTGATTCGATGCAAATCAAGATATTCTACCTTAGTAATGATAATTCTACAACTATTTGATAGTAATATATTTTAACTTAATAAATACTTTAGAGACTACTTTATTGCATATAAATGCATTTAAATTGAATAATCACAATTGTAAAACTATTTGTTGCTACATCGATGAATTTAGATAGAATACTATGCACTTGGAGAATGATTCATTGCATATAAAATTATTTTAACAGAATACTACTACTATAATATTATTAAATAATTTTTTAATGTACTTGAAATGAATACTGGCATTTAGATCTATCAGATAACTTATATTTGTTATATCTATGTATTTACATTAAATATAGATATTTTGAGACTGATTTGATTGTATCACAGTAATTTATCCTAATAATTGTAGTTATATAATGATTTGATTATAAATAAAAGTATTTTGATTTAATAGACGCTATTAGAGACAAATTTGTCACATTTCAATACATCTTAAAGGAATAGTGGCAATTATACAACTATTCATAGATATATTGATGAATTTAGGTAGAATAAACACAATTAGAGATTCATTCATTATATATCTAGTTAGTTTTACTGAATATTAACAATCATATGACTATTCAACAAATTTGTATTGTATTTAAGCAGTATATTTGCTTTTAGATATCGATTTGATATATTAAGACAATTTAATATAATACTCAAAATTATATAACTTGCACTTGTTATGTCAATGTTGTAACTAAATATACATATTTAGTGGCTGACTTGATGCATATAGAGATATTTTAGCTTAATTCAAATAATTAAACAATTGCTTCATACTATATCGATGTTTTTCGACTAAATAGATACTTTTAAAGATTGATTTATTATATAGCAGTGTGCTAGAAAAGAAGAGTGATAATTATATATTTGTTCCTCTCTATTTAAAAGAACTTTAGCTAAATGTATACAATTAGAGATCAATTCATTGCATATCAAGTTATTTTAATTTAATACTAATAATTATATGACAATTCAAAAAATCATCAACACATTTGAATAGAGTACTTGCTTTTAAACAACAATTAATTATTATTACACAACTCACACTGTTATACCGATGCATTAATCTTACAGACACCATACTAATTACAGATGCTGATGCATTAATCTTAAATACTCATGTTTAGAGATTGATTCAATTCATATCTTAATATGTTATCACGTTTCAAGTAATTATACAATGATATGATTATATATTTTTGTATATTTCAACTTAATAGAAGCTTTTAGGGACTAATTTACTACATATACCTTTGAATTGAATAATGATAATTATACTACTAAATATTACTATCTCAACAAATTCAGGTTGATTAAATAAATTTAGAGATTGATTCATAGCATATTAAGTTATTTTAACTATGTACTCGTAACGTTATTGCAATTCAATGATTTTCAATATATCCGCATAGTATACTGCTTTTAAATATTAATTTACCACATATCAAAGAATTTTTATTTAGTACATGCAATTACACTACTTATTTTGGTTATATTGATATTTATAAACTGAATATACATATTTTGAGACCGATTCGATGCATATAAATATATTCTACCTTAATAATTATATAAATATTTGATAGTATATTGTTGTATTTCAACTTAATAAATACTTTAGAGAGTGATTTGTTATATCAATATATTTAAACTGAATAGTGATAATTATACAACTATTTGTAGCCATAACAATGAATTTGAACAGAATATTTGCTTTTAAACATCGATTTGCTATCATTAAACAACCCAAACAATTATATCAATGCATTAAACAAGAATACACATTTTTTAAGATTGATTCGATGTATATTTTGGTATTTTATCAAGATACAAGTAATTATACAATAATTTAATATTATATTAATATACTTCAACTTATTAAATGATTTTAGGGACTAATTTATTACATATTATTCTTTTAAACTGAGTAATAATAATTATACTACTAATTACTTCTATATCAGCAAATTTAGGTAGGGTATATGAATTTAAAGATTGATTCATTGCATATCAAGTTATTTTAACTGAATACTCGCAATTATACTGCTATTTGATAATTTTTCAATATATTTGTTTGAAATATTAGCTTTTAAATATTAATTTTCTATGTATCAAAGTATTTTAATTTAGCACATATAATTACAATACTTATATTTGTTATATCGATATTGTTAAATTGGATACACATATTTTGAGACCAATTCAATGCATATTAAGGTACTTTACCTTAGTACTGATAAGTATATAAATATTTGATAGTATATAAATGTATTTCAACATAATAATTACTTTAGATGGTAATTTATTATATATTAATACATTTGAACTGAATATTGACAATTATATAATTATTTGTTACTATAAGAATGAATTTAGGTAGAATAGAAGCACATGGAGAACGATCTATTGGATATCAAGTTATTTTAATGGAATACTGACAATTATATAGTTATTAGAAAATTTCTCACTATATTTGAAAAGAATATGAGTGTTTAGAGATCGATTTATTTAATATCTGGCCTTTCAGCTCAATACTCGCAGTTGCAAACCTTATATTTGCTATATCAATGGATTAAATTAAATAAAACACGTATATTTAGAGAGATATTTGATACATGTCATGATAATTCATCCTAGAACGTGCAGTTATATAAAACTTTGACAGTATATTGATATTAGAGATCAATTTGTTACATTTCAATGTATTTTAGAGGAACAGTAGCAATTATACAACTCTTCGCAGCTATATCGATGACGTTAAGTAGAAGAGATATATTTAGAGATATATTCGTTACATATCATGTTATTTAGAGATATATTCGTTACATATCGATGTAATTAAGCAGTATACTAGCTTTTAAATATTAATGTGTTTTATATCAAGATATTTCAACTTAGTACACCTAGTTGTACAACTTGAATTTGTTATATCGATATATTTCAACTGAATACGCATATTTATTGACTAATTCGATGCACATTGATGTATTTTATCTTAATTCAAAAAATTATAAAACTGTTTAGTAGTATATCAATGTATTTCAACTTAATATTCACTTTTAGAAATTGATTTGTTATATACAAATGAATTTAAATAGAAGAATTCAATTATAAAACTATTCGTTATTATATCAAAAAACTTTAGCTGGATGTATACATTTAGAAATCGATTCAATATATAATGAGATATGTTTACTAACTACCAACAATTTTACAATTACTTAATAATATATCAAAGTGTTTCAATAGAATGAATGCTTTTAAAGGCTAATGTGTTACATATTAACGAATCTGATGTCAACAGTGGCAATTTCACAACAATTTAATGCTATTTCATTGAATGTTTATATTTAAGCTATATACTAGCTTTTAAACTTTGATTTGATATATCTCAAAGTATTTCAACAAAATACTCGTAATTATACAACTTGCGTTTGTTACATCGAGGTATTGTAACTGGATACACACATTTGGAGACTAATTCGATGCATATCAAGATATTTTAGCTTAATTCAAGTAATAATACAATTGTTTACTAGTATATCGATGTATTTAGAAACTAATTTGTTATATTCCAACGTATAAGAAATGAAGAGTGGCAATTATATAATTGTTCATTGCTACATCGAAGAACGTTTGCTAAATGTACACATTTAGAGATTGATTCATTAAATATCAAGTTATTTTTACTTTATACTAATAATTATACGACTATTTGATAATTTTTCAATATATTTGAATACGATACTTGCTTTTAGACATCCTTTTACTATAAATTAAGGCATTCTAATTTAGTACTTGTGATTACACAACTGACATTTCTTATATCGAAGCATTTAAACTCAGTACTCTTGCTTAGAAATTAATTCGACATATATATCTCGGTATTATTTTATGATACTCGAAGTTATACATCAATTTAATTATATATCGATATATTTTAACTTAATAGATGCTTTTAGAGACTTGTTTTTTATATATAAATGCTTTTGAACTAAAATGTGAAAATTATACTATTAAATGTTACTGTATCGATGAATTTAGATTCTGTACTCGTGTTTAGAGCTTGATTCATTATATATCAAGTTAGTTTAACTAAATATAGGAAATTATAATGCTATTCGATGATTTTTCTCCGTGTTTGTGTGAAAAGCTAGTTCTTAGATATTAATTTACTGCATATTAAGATATTTTAATTCAATACTTGTAAATACATAACTTATATCAGCGTATTTAAATAGAATGCACATGTTTAGAAACTGATTAAATATAAATCAAGGTATTCTACTTTAATAATGATAATTCTACAACTATTTGATAGTATATAGATATATTTTAACTTAATAAATGCTTTAGAGACTAATTTATTGTAGATATGCATTTAAATTGAACAATCACTATTAGTACATTAATGAATTAAGTAGAACACTATGCACTTTTAGAATGATTCATTGCATATAAAGTCATTTTAATAGAATACTAGCTACTATAATGGTATTTAGATCTTAATTTATTACATATCAGGGTATTTTAGCGTGGTACTTATAATTATACAACTTATATGAATATATATATATATTTTGAGACTAATTTGATAATGTGTTTCAAAGTAATTTGTCCTAATACTTGTTGTTATACAATAATTTGATTGTAAATAAAAGTTTTTTGACTTAATAGATGCTATTAGAGACAAATTTGTCACATTTCAATACATCTTGGCAATCATAGAACTATTTATTGTTATATTGATGAATTTAAGCAGAATAGACACATTTACAGGTCAATGTGTTGTTCATCTAGTTAGTTTTACCGAATAATAGCAATCATATGACTATTTGATAAGTTTTTATTGTATTTAAGCGGTATACTAGCTTCTAGACATCAATTCGATATATATTAAGGTAGTTTAATAAAGTACTCAAAATTATATAACTTGCACTTGTTATGTCAATATATTATCACTGAATATTCATATTTAGCAGTTGATTTAATGCATATCAACATATTATAGCTTAATTCAAAAAATTAAATAGCTGCTTGATAGTATATCGATGTATTTCGACAAAATAGATATTTTTAGTAATTAATTTATTGTATAGCAGTGTGCAAGAAGAGAAGAGTGGCATTTATATAATTGTTCCTTTCTATTTCAAAGAACTTTAGTTGAATGTATACAATTAGAGATTAATTTATTGCATATCAAGTTATTTTAATTTAATACTAACAATTACATGATAATTCAATAAATTACCAACATATTTGAACAGAATACTTGCTTTTAAACAACAATTTGCTATTATTACACAACTAACACTATTATACCGATGCATTAACCTTGAATACTCATATTTAGAGATTAATTCGATGAATATCTTGGTATTTTATCAAGATATAAGTGATTATGTAATAATTTAATTTTATATTGATGTATTTCAACTTAATAGATGCTTTTAGGGACAAATTTATTGCATATCAATGCCTTTGAACTGAACAATGATAATTATACTACTAACTATACTATGTCAACAAATTCAGGTTGATTACATGAATTTAGAGATTGATTTAAAGCATATTAAGTTACTTGAACTATGTACTTGTAACGTTATTGCTATTCAATGATTTTCAATATATTTGCATGGTATACTGCTTTTAAACATTAATTTACCACATATCAAGTTATTTTAATTTAGTACATGCAATTACACTACTTATTTTAGTTATATCGACGTTTATAAACTGAATACACATATTTTGAAACCGATTCGATGCATATAAACGTATTCTACCTTAATACTAATTATTATACAAAAGTTTGATAGTATATTAATGTATTTCAACTTAATAAATATTTGAGAGAGTGATTTATTACATATCAATGCATTTCAACTAAATAGTGATTTTATACAACTATTTGTAGCCATACCAATAGATTTGAATTAAATATTTACTTTTAAACATCAATTTACTATCATTACACAACTTAGACAATTATACCGATGCATTAAACTTGAATCCACATGTTTTGAGATAGATTTGATGTATATCTTGGTATTTTATCAAGACACAAGTAATTATACAACAATTTAGTTAATGTAATTCAACTTCTTAAATCCTTTTATGGACTAATTTATTACATATCCATTCCTTTGAATGGAATAATGATAATTATATTACTAAATATTATTATATCAGCTAATTTTGGTAGAGTTCACGAATTTAAAGATTGATTTGTATACATATCAAGTTATTTTAACTGAATATTCGCAACTATACTGCTATTCGATGACTGTTTAATATGTTTGTTTGGAATACTTGCTTTTAAATATTAATTTTCTACATATCATGGTATTTTAATTTAGTACGTGCAATTACACTATGTTTTTAAATTGAATACACATATTTTGAGACCGATTCTATGCATATAAATATATTCCAGCTTAATACCGATAATTATATAAATGTTTGATAGTATATTAATGTATTTCAACAAAATAAATACTTTAGAGAGTGATTTGATATATATCAATGCATTTGAACTGAATAGTAATAATTATACAACTATTTGTAGCTATACCAATGAATTTGAATAGAATACTTGCTTTTAAACATCAATTTACTATCATTACAGGCTCAGACATTTATACTAATGCATTAAACTTGAATACTCATGTTTTCAGATTGATTCGATGTATATCTTGATATTTTATCAAGATACAAGTAATTATATGTCAATTTAAATATATATTAATGTATTTCAACTTCTTAGATGCTTCTGAGGACGAATTTGTTACATATCCATTCCTTTGAACTGAATAATGATAATTGTACTCCAGATTATTGGTATATTAGTAACTTCTGGTAGAGTTCATGAATTTAAAGATTGATTAGTATATATATGAAATTATTTTAACTGAATACTCGCAACTATACTGCAATTCGATGATTTTTAATATATTTGTATTGAATACTAGCTGTTAAATATCAATTTTCAACATATCTAGGCACTTTAATTTAGTACATACAATCACACTAGTTATCGACATTTTTAAACTGAATACATATTTTCAGACCGATTCAATTCATATAAACATATTCCACCTTAATAGTGATAATAATATAAATGTATGGTAGTATATTAATATATTTCAAATTATTATATACTTTGGAGAGGGATTTATTATATATCAATGCATTGAATTTAATATTGATAATTATACAACTGTTTGTAGCCATACCAATAAATTTGAATAGAATACATGCTTTTAACATCAATTTACTATCATTACACAACTCAGACAGTAATATCGATGCATTAAATATATCTTTGCATTTTATCAAGATACAAGTAATTATACAACAATTTAAATATATATTAACGTATTTCAACTTCTTAGATGCTTTTAAGGACTATTTTATTAGATATCCATTCCTTTGAACTGAATAATGATAATTATACTATAAATTATTGCTTTATCAGTAATTTAAAGATTGATTCATAGTATATCAAGTATACTCCCAGCTATACTGCTATTCGATGATTTTTCAACTTATTGTTTTAAAGCACTAGCTTTTAAACATGAAATTTCTACATATCAACGCATTTTAATTTGATACATACAATTACACTACTTATATTTGTTATTTCAATGTTTTCAAACTGAATACAGATCTTTTGAGTCCGACTCGTTGCATATAAACATATTCCACCTTGATACTGATAATTATATAAATGTTTAATAGTGAATTGACATATTTCGACTTAATAAGTACTTTAGAGAGTGATTTAGAATATATCAATTTATTTGAACTGAATAATTACAATTATACAACTATTTGTAGCTATACCAATGAATTTGAATAGAATACTTGCTTTTAAACATCAATTTACTATCATTACAGGGTCAGACAATTATACTGATGTATTAAACTTGAATACTCATATTTTGAGATTGATTCAATGTATATCTTGGTATTTTATGCTTTCAAGGACTAATTTATTACATATCCCATCCTTTTAACGGAAAAATGATATTTTTTTTTTTTTGTTTTTTTTTTTTTTTAACGGAAAAATGATATTTATACTACTGAATAGTGATAATTATACAACTATTTGTAGCCATATACAACTATCTGTAGCCATACCAAGAATTTGAATAGAATGCTTGCTTTTAAACGTCACTTTACTATCATTACACAACTCAGACAGTTATGACGATGTATTAAACTTTTTTACACATATTTTGAGGTTGATTAGAAGTATATTGTGGTATTTTATCAAGATACAAGTAATTATGTTGCAGTAAATTATATATTATTGAATTTCAACTTCATAAGATGGTTTTAAGAACTATTTTATTAGATATCCATTCCTTTCAACTAAATAATGATAATTATACAACTAATTATTGCTATATCATTAAATTTAGGTAGAGTTCATGAATTTAAAGATTGACTCACAGTATATCAAGTATACTTGCAACTATACCGCTATTCGATGATTTTTCAATTTATGTTTTTAAAGCACTAGCTTTTAAACATCACTTTTCTACATATAAAAGCATTTTAATTTAGTACATGCAGTTACACTACTTATATTTCTCATGTTAACATTTTTAAACTTAATACACAAATCTTGAGACTGATTCGATGAATATTAAGGTATTCTACCTTAATACTAACAAGCACATAATTATTTGATAATGTATTGATGTATTTCAACATAACAAATGGCTTAGAGAGTAATTTGTTACATATCAATGCGTTTGAACTGGATATTAGCAATTTTATAACTATTTGTTGCTATACTAATCAATTTAAGCAGAACAGAAGCACTTGGAGAATGATCTACTAGGTATTAATTTATTTTAATGGAATACTTACAATTATATAGCTATTGGAAAACTTTTCACTGTATTTAAAAGAAATATGAGTATTTAGACATTGCTTTATTTAATATCCGGCCTTTCAGCTCAATACTCGTAGTTACAAAACTTGTATTTGCTATATCAATATATTTAATTAAACAGAACACCTATATTTAGAGACACATTCGATACGTGTCATGGTTTTTCATCCAAATGCATGCAATTATATAAAACTTCGATAGTATATCGATGTATTTTAACTTAATAAACTTTAGAGACCAATTTGTTACATTTTAATGCATTTTAACAGAACAGTAGCAACTATACAACTGTTTGCAGCTAAATCAATGACATTAAGCAGAAGAGACATATCTAGAGACATATTCGTTGCATTTCATGATATGTTTACTGAATAACAGCAATTATTCACTTATTTGATAATGTTTCATTGTATTTAATCAGTATACTAGCTTTTAAATATTAATGTGACCCATATCAAGACATTTCTGCTTAGTACTCCAAATTGTACAATTTGAATTTGTTATATCGATGTACTTCAACTGCATACTCATATTTATTGACTAACGCTGCGCTACGCGCAGGCTCGCAGCTCCAGCGCCTCCCACACNCCCCCACTATCAGATGGGGGAAGGTTAAAAAAAAAAAAAAAGTCAATATCACAAAAAAAAAAAAAAATACGCATATTTATTGACTAATTCAATGCACATTGATATATTTTAGCTTAATTCGAATAATTATAAAACAGTTTGGTAGTATATCGATGTATTTCAACTTAATAGTCAGTTTTAGAAATTGATTTGTTATATACTAATGAATTTAAACAGAAAAATTCAGTTATAAACCTATTCGTTGCTATATCAAAAAGTTTTAGCTAGATGCATACATTTAGAGATCGATTCAATATACAATGAGGTATGTTTACAAAATACCAGCAGTTTTATAATTGCTTAATAGTATATCAAAGTGTTTCAACATAATGAATGCTTTTAGAGGCTAATGTGTTACATATTAATAAATTTGATGTAAATAGTAGCAATTGTATGACTATTTGATGTTTGTCTTTTACTTAAGCTGTATACTAGCTTTTCAACTTTGATTTGATATATCTCAATCTATTTCAATAATGTTTTCATAATTATATAACTTATATTTGTTATATCGATGTATTGTAACTGGATACACATATTTGGAGATTTATTCAATGCATATCAAGGCATTTTTGCTTAATTCAAGTAAACATACAACTGTTTCATACTATATCGATGTATTTAGAAGCTAATTTATTATATTCCAATGTATAAGAAATGAAGAGTGGCAATTATATAATTGTTCATTGCTACATCGAAGAACTTTAGCTAAATGTGTAAGTTTGAGATCGATTCATCGAATATCAAGTTATTGTTACTTTATACGATCAATTATATGACTATTCGATAATGTTTCAATATATTTAAGTAAGATACTTGATTTTAGACATTATTTTACTACAATTCATGGCATTCTAATTTAGTACTTGTAATTACACAACTCACATTTCTTATGTCGAAGCATTTAAGCTGAGTACTCATGCTTACAAATCGATTCGACATATATCTCGGTATTCTATTATGATACTAGAAGTTATATATCAATTTAATTGTACATCGATGTATTTTAACTTAATAGATACTTTTAAAAACTGATTTTTTATATATAAATGCCTTTTCTGAAATGTGGAAATTATACTATTAATTGCTGCTGTATTGATGAATTTAGGTTTCGTACACACGTTTAGAGCTTCTTTCATTTCATATCAGGTTAGTTTAACTAAATATATGAAATTATAATGCTATTTGATGATTTTTCTCTGTTTTTGTGTGGAAAGCTAGTTTTTAGATATCAATTTACTACATATCAAGACATTTTAATTTAGTACTTGTAATTACATAACTTATATTTGTTGTATCGGCGAAGTTTAACTGATTACACATGTTTAGAGAATGATTCGATGCAAATGAAAGTATTCTACCTTAATAATGATAATTCAAGAACTATTTGACAGTATATAGATATATTTCAACTTAATAAAGGCTTTAGAGACTAATGTAATGCATACAAATGCATTTAAGTTGAACAATCACAATTATAAATCTATTAGTACATCGATGAATTTAAGAAGAACACTATACCCTTTTAGAATGATTTATTTCATATAAAGTTATTTTAATAGAATACTGGCTACTACAAAGTTGTTAGATAATTTTTCAATGTACTTGAAATGAACACTGACATTTAGATCTTACTTTATTACATATCAGAGCATTTTAGTGTGGTACGCATAATTATACAAGTTATATTTATTATATCTACATATTTAAATTGAATACATATATTTTGAGACTAATTTGATATGTTTCACAGTATGTCCTAATACTTGTTGTTATATAAATATTTGATTGTAAATAAAAGTATTTTGACTTAATAGATGCTATTAGAGATGAATTTGTCATATTTCAATACTTATTAGCAATTATACAACTATTCATTGCTATATTGATGAATTTAGGCAGAATAGGCACATTTACAGATCAATTCGTTGTATATCTAGTTAGTTTTACTAAATGCAAGCAATTATATTACTATTCATTGTGTTGTTATTGTATTTAAGCAGTATACTAGCTTTTAGACATCAGTTTTATATATTAATGCAATTTGACAAAGTACTGAAAATTATATAACTTGCAGTTGTTATGCCGACGTATTGTAACTGAATATACATATTCAGTTGCTGATTTGATGCATATCAACATATTTTAGCATGATTCAAATAATTAAACAACTGCTTGATAATATATATGTATTTCAACTAAATAGATATTTTTAGAGATTAATTTATTGTATAGCAGTGTGCTAGAAGAGAAGAGTGACAATTATATAATTGTTCCTTTCTATTTCAAAGAACGTTAACTAAATGTACATAATTAGAGATTAATTCATTACATATCAGGTTATTTAAATTTAATACTAACAATTAGAGGATAATTCAATGAATTATCAATATATTTGAATAGAATACTTGCTTTTAATACACAACTCACACTATTATGCCAATGCATTAATCTTGAATATTCATGTTTAGAGATTGATTCAAAGCATATCTTGGTATAATAGTAATTATTGAATAATTTAATTATATATATTTAAGTATTTCAACTTAATAGATGCTTTTAGGAACTAATTTATTGCATATCAATGCCTTTGAACTGAATAATGATAATTATACTATTAACTATTGCTATATCAACAAATTCAGGTTGATTACATGAATTTAGAGATTGATTAATAGCATATTAAGTTATTTTAACAATATACTAGCAACTTTATCGATATTCGATGATATTCAATATATTTGCATGGTATACTGCTTTTAAACATTAATTTCCAACATATCAAGGGATTTTAATTTAATCCAAGTGATTACATAGTTTTGTTATATCGATGTTTTTAAACTGAATACATATATTTTGAGACCGATTCGATGCATATAAACAAATTCCACCTTAATACCAATAATTATATAAATGTTTGATAGTATATTGATGTATTTCAACATAATAAATACTTTAGAGAGTGATTTGGTATATATAAATGCATTTGAACTGAATAGTGATAATTATACAACTATTTGTAGCCATACCAATGAATTTGAATGGAATACTTAATTTTAAGCATCAATTTACTATCATTACAGGCTCAGACATTTATACTAATGCATTAAACTTGAATACTCATGTTTTCAGATTGATTCGATGTATATCTTGATATTTTATCAAGATACAAGTAATTATACGTCAATTTAATTATATATTAATGTATTTCAACTTCTTAGATGCTTCTAAGGACGAATTTGTTACATATCCATTCCTTTGAACTGAATAATGATAATTATACTCCAGATTATTGGTATATTAGTAACTTCTGGTAGAGTTCATGAATTTAAAGATTGATTCGTATATATATGAAATTATTTTAACTGAATACTCGCAACTATACTGCTATTCGATGATTTTTTAATATATTTGTATGTAATACTAGCTTTTAAATATCAATTTTCAACATATCTAGGCACTTTAATTTAGTACATGCAATCACACTAGTTATATTTGTTATATCGATATTTTTAAACTGAATACATATTTTCAGACCGATTCAATTCATATAAACATATTCCACCTTAATAGTGATAATAATATAATTGTATAGTAGTATATTAATATATTTCAGCTTAATGTATACTTTGGAGAGTGATTTGTTATATATAAATGCATTAGAATTTATTATTGATAATTATACAACTGTTTGTAGCCATACCAATAAATTTGAATAGAATACATGCTTTTGAACATCAATTTACTATCATTACACAATTCAGACTGTTATAACGATGCATTAAACTTGAATACTCATGTTTTAAGATTGATTAGATGTATATCTTTGCATTTTATCAAGATACAAGTAATTATACAACAATTTAAATATACATTAACGTATTTCAACTTCTTAGATGCTTTTAAGGACTATTTTATTAGATATCCATTCCTTTGAACTGAATAATGATAATTATACTACAAATTATTGCTTTATCAGAAAAGTTAGGTAGAATTCACGAATTTAAAGATTGATTCATAGTATATCAGGTATACTCGCAACTATACTGCTATTCGATGATTTTTCAACTTATTGTTTTAAAGCACTAGCTTTTAAACATCAATTTTCTACATATCACCGCATTTTAATTTGATACAAACAATTACACTACTTATATTTGTTATGTCAACGTTTTCAAACTGAATACAGATATCTTGAGACCGACTCGTTGCATATAAACATATTCCACCTTGATACTGATAATTATGTAAATGTTTAATAGTATATTGATGTATTTCAACTTAATAAATACTTTAGAGAGTGATTTGGAATATATCAATTCATTTGAACTGAATAATTACAACTATACAACTATTTGTAGCTATACCAATGAATTTGAATAGAATACCTGCTTTTAAACATCAATTTACTATCATTACAGGGTCAGACAATTATACTGATGTGTTAAACTTGAATACTCATGTTTTGAGATTGATTCGATGTATTTCTTTGTATTTTATCAAGATACAAGTAAGTATGTGTCAATGTAATTACATATTAATGTATTTAAACATCTTAGATGCTTTCAAGGACTAATTTATTACATATCCCTTCCTTTTTACTGAAAAATGATATTTATACTACTGATTATTGGTAAATCAGTAAATTTAGGTAGAGTTATGTATTTAAAGATTGATTCATATACATATTAAATTATTTTAATAGAATACTCGCAATTATACTCCTATTCGATGATTTTTTAAAATATGTGTTTGGAGTACTAGCTTTTAAATATTAAATTTCAACATATCATGGCATTTTAATTTAGTACATGCAATTATACTACTTATATTTGTTATATCGATGTTTTTAAACTGAATACACATATTTTCAGACCGATTCGTTGCATATAAACATATTCCAACATAATCGTGATAGTTATATAAATGTTTGATAGTTAGTTAATGTATTTCAATTTAATATACATTTTAGAGAGTGATTTGTTTAATATCAATGCATTTGAATTGAATAGTGATAATTATACAACTATTTGTAGCCATATACAACTATCTGTAGCCATACCAAGAATTTGAATAAAATGCTTGCTTTTAAACATCACTTTACTATCATTACACAACTCAGACAGTTATGCCGATGTATTAAACTTTTTTACACATATTTTGAGGTTGATTAGAAGTATATTGTGGTATTTTATCAAGATACAAGTAATTATGTTGCAGTAAATTATATATTATTGAATTTCAACTTCATAAGATGGTTTTAAGAACTATTTTATTAGATATCCATTCCTTTCAACTAAATAATGATAATTATACAACTAATTATTGCTATATCATTAAATTTAGGTAGAGTTCATGAATTTAAAGATTGACTCACAGTATATCAAGTATACTTGCAACTATACCGCTATTCGATGATTTTTCAATTTATGTTTTTAAAGCACTAGCTTTTAAACATCACTTTTCTACATATAAAAGCATTTTAATTTAGTACATGCAGTTACACTACTTATATTTCTCATGTTAACGTTTTTAAACTTAATACACATATCTTGAGACTGATTCGATGAATATTAAGGTATTCTACCTTAGAATACCTTAATACTAACAAGCACATAAATATTTGATAATGTATTGATGTGTATTTCAACATAACAAATGGCTTAGAGAGTAATTTGTTACATATCAATGCGTTTGAACTGAATATTAGTAATTTTACAACTATTTGTTGCTATACTAATCAATTTAAACAGAACAGAAGCACTTGGAGAATGATCTACTTGATATTAATTTATTTTAATGGAATACTTACAATTATATAGCTACTGGAAAACTTTTCACTGTATATAAAAGAAATATGAGTGTTTAGACATTGCTTTATTTAATATCCGGCCTTTCAGCTCAATACTCGCAGTTACAAAACTTGTATTTGCTATATCAATATATTTAATTAAAGAGAACACCTATATTTAGAGACACATTCGATACGTGTCATGGTTTTTCATCCAGGTGCATGCAATTATATAAAACTTCGATAGTATATCGATGTATTTTAACTTAATATACTTTAGAGACCAATTTGTTACATTTCAATGCATTTTAACAGAACAATAGCAACTATACAACTATTTGCAGCTAAATCAATTACATTAAGCAGAAGAGACATATCTAGAGACATATTCGTTGCATTTTATGTTATGTTTACTGAATAACAGCAATTATTCACTTATTCGATAATGTTTCATTGTATTTACACAGTATACTAGCTTTTAAATATTAATATGACCCATATCTAGACATTTCTACTTAGTACTCCAAATTGTACAATTTGAATTTGTTATATCGATGTATTTCAACTGTATACGCATATTTATTGACTAATTCAATGCACATTGATATATTTTAGCTTAATTAGAATAATTATAAAACAGTTTAGTAGTATATCGATGTATTTCAACTTAATAGTCAGTTTTAAAAATTGATTTGTTATATACTAATGAATTTAAACAGAAGAATTCAGTTATAAACCTATTCGTTGCTATATCAAAAAGTTTTAGCTAGATGTATACATTTAGAGATTGATTCAATATACAATGAGCTATGTTTACAAAATACCAGCAGTTTTATAATTGATTAATAGTATATCAAAGTGTTTCAACATAATGAATGCTTTTAGAGGCTAATGTGTTACATATTAATAAATCTGATCTGAACAGTAATAATTATATGACTATTTGATAAGTTTGTCTTCTATTTAAGCTGTATACTGACTTTTCAACTTTGATTTGATACATCTCAATCTATTTCAATAACGTTTTCGTAATTATACAACTTATATTTGTTATATCAATGTATTGTAACTGGATACACATATTCGGAGATTTATTCGATGCATATCAAGGCATTTTAGCTTAATTCAAGTAAAAATACAACTGTTTTGTAATATATCGATGTATTTAAAAACTAATTTGTTATATTCCAATGTATAAGAAATGAAGAGTGGCAATTATATAATTGTTCATTGCTACATCGAAGAACTTTAGCTAAATGTATACGTTTAGAGATCGATTCATTGAATTATTTTAACTTTATACGATCAATTATATGACTATTCGATAATTTTTCAATATGGGTAAGATACTTGATTTTAGACATCATTTTGCTACAATTCATGGCATTCTAATTTAGTACTTGTAATTACACAACTCACATTTCTTATATCGAAGCATTTAAACTGAGTACACATGCTTACAAATTGATTCGACGTATATCTTCGTATTCTATTATGACACTAGAAGTTATACATCAATTTAATTGTATATCGATGTATTTTAACTTAATCGATGCTTTTAAAAACTCGTTTTTTATATATAATTGCCTTTGAACTGAAATATGAAAATTATACTATTAATTGTTGCTGTATCGTTGAATTTAGGTTTTGTACATGTTTAGAGCTTGTTTCATTTCATTTCAAGTTAGTTTAACTAAATATATGAAATTATAATGCTATTCGATGATTTTTCTCTGTGTTTGTGTGGAAAGCTAGTCTTTAGAAATCAATTTACTACATATCAAGTCATTTTAATTTAGTACTAATAATTAAATAACTTATATTTATTATATCGGCATATTTAAACTGAATACACATTTTTAGTGACTCATTCGATGCAAATCATGGTATTCTCCCTTAATAATGATTATTCGACAACTATTTGATAGTATATAGATATATTTCAACTTAATAAATGCTTTAGAGACTAATTTATTGCATATAAATGCATTTTAGTTAAACAATTACAATTATAAAACTATTTGTTGGTACATCGATGAATTTTTAAGTAGAATACTATGCACTTTTAGAATGATTCATTGTATATAAAGTTATTTTAATAGAATACTGGCTACAATAATGCTGTTAGATAATTTTTTAATATACTTGAAATGAATACCGGCATTTAGATCTTGATTTATTATATATTAGGGCATTTTAGTATAGTACTTGTAATTATACAACTTATTTATATTATATCTATGTTTTTAAATTGAATACGTATATTTTGAGACTAGTTTGTTATGTTTCTCAGTAATTTATCCTAATATTTGTAGTTATATAATGATTTGATTGTAAATAAATGTATTTTGACTTAATAGTTTCTATTAGATATGAATTTGTCAAATTTCAATACATCTTGGCAATTATACAACTATTCACTGCTTTATTGATGAATTTAGGCAGAATAGACACATTTACAGGTCAATTAGTTGTATATCTAGTTAGTTTCACCGAATACTTGCAATCATATAGCTATTCAACGAGTTTCTATTGCATTTAAGTGGTATACTAGCATTTAGATATTGATTTGATATATTAAAGGCATTTTGACATAGTACTAAAAATTATTTAACTTGTGCTTGTTATGTCGATGTATTGTAACATAATATACATATTTAGTAGCTGATTTGATATATCAACATAGTTTAGCTTAATTCAAATAATTAAATAACTACTCAATAGTATATCGATGTATTGCGACTAAATAGACACATTTAGAGGTTAATTTATTGTATAACAGTGTGTCAGAAGAGAAGAGTGGCAGTTATATAATTGTTTCATTCTATTTCAAAGACCATTAGCTGAATGAATATAATTAGACATCAATTCATTGAATATTAGGTTTTTTTAATTTAATACTAATAATTACACGATAATTCAATAAATTGTTAACATATTTTAACAGAATACTTGCTTTTAAACAATAATTTACTGACATTACACCACTCACACTATTATACCGATGCATTAATCTTGAATACTCATTTTTAGAGATTGATTCGAAGCGTATCTTGGTATTTTATCAAGATACAAGTAATTATATAACAATTTAATTATATATTAATATATTTCAACTTCTTAAATGCTTTTAAGGACTATTTTATTACATATCCTTTCCCTTGAACTTAATAATGATAGTTATACTACTAATTATTGCTATATCAGTAAATGTAGGCAGAGTTCACGAATTTAAAGGTTGATTCATTGTATATTAACTTATGTTAAAACAATACACACAACTATACTGCTATTCGATGATTTTCCAATATATTATTCTAGAATACAAGCTTTAAAACATCAAGTTTCTACATATCAAGTCATTTTAAGTTAGTACATGCAATATAAACATATTTTGAGAAAGATTCATTGCATTTAAACATATTCCACCTTAATACTTATAATTATGTAAATGTTTGATGGTATATTAATGTATTTCAGTTTAATAAATACTTTAGAGAGTGATTTGATATTTATCAATGCATTTGAACTGAATAGTGATAATTATACAACTGTTTGTAATCATACCAATGAATTTGAATAGAATACTTGCTTTTACACATCAATTTACTATCATTACAAACTCAGACAATTATACTGACGTATTAAACTTGAATACTCATGTTTTGAGATTGATTCGATGTATATCTTGGTATTGTATCAAGATACAAGTAATTATATGTCAATTTAATTATATATTAATGCATTTCGACTTCTTAGACGCTTTTAAGGACTATTGTATTACATATCCTTTCCCTTGAACTTAATAATGATAGTTATACTATTAATTATTGCTATATCAGTAAATTTAGGTAGAGTTCACGAATTTAAAGATTGATTCATTATATCAACTTATTTTAACTGAATCCTCGCAACTATACTGCTATTCGATGATTTTATAATATATTTATTTGGAATACTAGCTTTTAAATATCAATTTTTAACATGTCTAGGCACTTTAATTTAGTACATCCAACCACACTACTTATATTTGTTATATCGACATTTTCAAACTGAATAGACATATTACCAGACCGATTCGATACATATAAATATATTCCACCTTAATAGTGAAAATTATATAAATGTTTGGTAGTATATTAATATATTTCAGCTTAATGTATACTTTGGAGAGTGATTTGTTACATTAAATGCATTAGAATTGAATAGTGATAATTATACAACTATTTGTAGCCATACTAGTGAATTTGAATAGAATGCTTGCTTTTAAACATCAATTTACTATCATTATACAACTCAGACAATTATACTAATGCATTAAACTTGAATACTCATGTTTTGAGATTGATAATATATTGTAGTATTTTATCAAGATACAAGTAATTATGCAACAGTTAAATTATATATTATTGAATTTCAACTTCTTAGATGCTTTTAATGACTATTTTATTAGATATCCATTCTTTTGAACTGAATAATGATAATTAGACTACTAATTATTGCTATATCAGTATGGTAGAATTCATGAATTTAAAGATTGATTTGTAGTATACCAAGTATACTGGCTACTATACTGCTATTCGATGATTTTTAATTTATTGTTTTAAAACACTAGCTTTTAAACATCACTTTTCTACATATAAAGGCATTTTAATTTAGTATATGCAATTACACTACTTATATTTCTCATATTAACGTTTTTAAACTTAATACACATATCTTGAGACCGATTCGATGAATATTAAGGTATTCTACCTTAATACTGTGTACATAAATATTTGATAGTGTATTGATGTATTTCAACATACAAATGGCTTAGAGAGTAATTTGTTACATATTAATGCGTTTAAACTGAATATTAGCAATTTTACAACTATTTGTTGCTATACTAATCAATTTAAGTAGAACAGAAGTACTTGGAGAATGATCTACTGGATATTAAGTTATTTTAACAGAATACTAATAATTATATAGCTATTGAAAAGTTTTTCACTGTATTCAGAAGAAATATGAGTGTTTAGACATCACTTTATTTAATATCATGCCTTTCAGCTCAACACTTGCAGTTACATAACTTATATTTGCTATATCAATGTATTTAATTAAACGAAACACCTATATTTAGTGACACTTTCGATACGTGTCATAGTAATTCATCCATGTGCATGCAATTATATAAAACTTTGATAGTATATCCTTAATACTATAGAGACCAATTTGTTACATTTCAATGCACTTTAGCAGAACAGTGGCAACTATACAACTATTTGCAGCTATATATCAATGACTTTAAGCAGAAGAGACATATTTGTCGCATATCATGTTATTTTTACTAAATACCAGTAATTATTCACTTATTCGACAATATTTTGTTGTATTTAAGCATGCTAGCTTTTAAATATTAATGTGACCCATATCAAGACATTTCAGCTTAGTACTCCAAATTGTACAATTTGAATTTATTATATCGATGTATTTCAACTGCATACGCATATTTAATGACTAATTCAATGCACATTGATATATATATATATGTATTTCAACTTAATAGTCAGTTTTAGAAATTGATTTGTTATATACCAATGAATATAAACAGAAGAATTCAGTTATAAACCTATTCGTTGCTATATCAAAAAGCTTTAGCTAGATGTATACATTTAGAGATAGATTCAATATACAATGAGGTATGTTTACAAAATACCAGCAGTTTTACAATTGCATAATACTATATATAAAGTGTTTCAACATAATGAATGCTTTTAGAGGCTAATGTGTTACATATTAATAAATTTGATGTGAACAGTAGTAATTATATGACTATTTGATAAGTTTGTCTTATATGTAAGCTGTATACTAGCTTTTGAACTTTGATTTGATACATCTCAATGTATTTCAACAAAGTACTCGTAATTATACAACTTGCATTTGTTACATCGATGTATTGTAACTGGATACACATATTTGGAGATTAATTCGATGCATATCAAGGCATTTTAGCTTAATTCAAGTAATAATATAACTATTTGATTGTATATCGATGTATTTAGAAACTAATTTGTTATATTCCAATAAATAATAAATGAAGAGAGGCAATTATATAATTGTTCATTGCTACATCGAAGAACTTTAGTTAAATGCATACGTTTAGAGATCGATTCTTCGAATATCAAGTTATTGTTACTTTATACGATCAATTATATAACTATTCGATAATTTTTCAATATATTTGGATAAGATACTTGATTTTAGACATCATTTTACTACAATTCATGGCATTCTAATTTAGTACTTGTAATTACACAACTCACATTTCTTATATCGAAGTATTTAAACTGAGTACTCATGCTTACAAATCGATTCGACGTATATCTCCATATTCTATTATGACACTAGAAGTTATACATCAAATTAATTGTATATCGATGTATTTTAACTTAATAGATTCTTTTAAAAACTGATTTTTTATATATAAATGCCTTTGAACTGAAATGTGAAAATTATACTATTAATTGTTGCTGTATCGTTGAATTTAGGTTTTGTACATGTTTAGAGCGTGTTTCATTTCATTTCAAGTTAGTTTAACTAAATATATGAAATTATAATGCTATTCGAAGATTTTTCTCTGTGTTTGTGTGGAAAGCTAGTCTTTAGAAATCAATTTACTACATATCAAGTCATTTTAATTTAGTACTTATAATTAAATAACTTATATTTATTATATCAGCATATTTAAACTGAATACACATGTTTAGAGACTGATTCGATGCAAATCAAGTTATTCTCCCTTAATAATGATTATTCGACAACTAGTTGATAGTATATAGATATATTTCAACTTAATAATGCTTTAGAGATTAATTTATTGCATATAAATGCATTGTAATTAAACAATTACAATTATAAATCTATTTGTTGGTACATCGATAAATTTAAGTAGAATACTATGCACTTTTAGAATGATTCGTTGTATATAAAGTTATTTTAATAGAATACTGGCTACAATAATGCTGTTAGATAATTTTTCTATATACTTGAAATGAATACCGGCATTTAGATCTCGATTTATTACATATCAAGGCATATTAGCATAGTACTCGTAATTATACAACTTAGCTTTATTATATCTACATATTTAAATTGAATACATATATTTTGAGACTAATTTGATATGTTTCACAGTAATTTATCCTAATACTTGTAGTTATATAATGTTTTGATTGTAAATAAATGTATTTTGACTTAATACTATTAGACAGGAATTTATCACATTTCAATACATCTTGGCAATTATACAACTATTCACTACAATATTGATGAATTTAGGCAGAATAGACACATTTATAGATCAGTTCATTGTATATCTAGTTAGTTTTACAGAATATTAGCAATCATATAACTATTCAACGAGTTTTATTGTATTTAATTGGTATATTAGCTTTTAGACATCGAGTTAATATATTAAGGCAATTTGACAAAGTACTCAAAATTATATAACTTGCAATAGTTATGTCGATGTATTGTAACTGAATATACATATTTAGAGCTGATTTGATGCATATCAACATATTTTAGCTTAATTCAAATAATTAAATAACTACTTGATAGTATATCGATGTATTTCGGCTAAACAGATACTTTTTGAGGTTAATTTATTATATAGCAGTGTGTCAGAAGAGAAGAGTGGCAATTATATAATTGTTCCTTTCTCTTTCAAAGAACATTAGCTGAATGTATACAATTAGAGATAAATTCGTCACATATTAGCTTAGTTTAGTTTAATACTAATAATTACACAATAATTTCATAAATTGTCAACATATTTGAAGAGAATACTTACTTTTAAACAATAATTTTTTATCATTACACCACTCACACTATTATACAGATGCATTAATCTTGAAAACTCATGTTTAGATATTGATTCGATGCATACCTTGGTATTTTATCAAGATACAAGTTATTATATAATAATGTAATTATATATTGATGTATTTCAACTTAATAAATGCTTTTAGAGACTAATTTATTGTATATCACTGATTTTGAACTGAATAATTATAATTATACTACTACCTATTACTATATCAACAAATTCAGGTTGATTACATGAATTTAAAGATTGATTCATAGCATATTAAGTTATTTCAACTATGTACTAGCAATTTTATTGCTATTTGATGATTTTCAATATATTTGCGTGTATACTGCTTTTAAACATTAATTTACCACATATCAAGGTATTTTAATTTAGTACATGGGATAACACTACTTATTTTGCTTATATCGATGTTTTTAAACTGAATACACATATGTGGAGACTGATTCGATGCATGTGAACATATTCTACCTTAATACTGATAATTATATAAATGTTTGATAGTATATTGGTGTATTTCAACTTAATAAATACTTTAGAGAATGATTTGTTATATATCAATGCATTTGAACTGAATTGTGATTATTATACAACTATTTGTAGCCATACCAATGAATTTGAATGGAATATTTACTTTTAGAAATCAATTTACTATCATTGCGCAGTTCAGACCGTTGTACCGATGCATTAAACTTGAATACTCACATTTTGAGATTGATTTGAAGTATATCTTGATATTTTATCAAGATACAAGTAATTATATAACAATTTAATTATATATTAATGTATTTCAACTTCTTAAATGCTTTTAAGAAATATTCACATTTTGAGATTGATTTGATGTATACCTTGGTATTTTATCTAGATACAAGTAATTATATAACAATTTAATTATTTATTAATCTATTTCAACTTCTTAAATGCTTTTAAGGACTATTTTATTACATAACCTTTCCCTTAAACTTAATAATGATAGTTGTATACTACTAATTATTTATATATCAGTAAATTTAGGCAGAGTTCACGAATCTAAAGATTAATTCGTTGTATATTAATTTATTTTAACTAAATAATCTCAACTATACTGCTATTTGATGATTTTGCAATATATTTTTCTAGAATTCTAGCTTTGAAATATCAATTTTCTACATATCAAGATATTTTAATTTAGTACATGTAATTACAGTACTTATATTTATTATATTGATATTTTTAAACTGAATACACATATTTTGAGACTGATTCGTTGCAATTGAACATATTCCACTTTAATACTGATAATTATATAAATGTTTGATAGTATATTGATGTATTTCAATTTAATAAATACTTTAGAGAGTGATTTGGTATATATCAATGCATTTGAACTGAATAGTGATAATTATATAACTATTTATAGCTATACCAATGAATTTGAATAGAATACTTGCTTTTAAACATTAATTTACTATCATTACAGAATCAGACAATTATAATGATGTATTAAACTTGAATACTCATGTTTTCAGATTCATTCGATGTATATCTTGGTATTTTATCAAAATACACATAATTATATGTCAATCTAATTATATATTAATGTATTTCAACTTCTTAAATGCTTTTAAGGACTATTTTATTACATATCCTTTCCCTTGAACTTTAACAATGACATTTATACTATTAATTATTGCTATATAAGTAAATTTAGGCAGAGTTCACGAATTTAAAGATTGATTCATTGTATATCAACTTATTTTAGCTGAATACTGGCAACTATACTGCTATTCGATGATTGTTTAATACATTTGTTTGGAATACTATCTTTTAAATATCACTTTTCTACATATCAGGGCGTTTTAATTTAGTACATGCAATTACACTACTTATATTTATTATATCGACATATTTAAGCTGAATACACATATTTTCTGACTGATTCGATGCTTATAAACATGCATATTCCACCTTAATTGTGATAATTATATAAATGTTTGATAGTATATTAATGTATTTCAACTATATATATACTTTGGAGAGTGATTTGTTACATATCAATACTTTTAAATTGAATAGTGATAATTACACAACTATTTGTAGCCGTATCAATGAATTTGAATAGAATACTTCTTTTAAACATCAATTTACTATCATTACTCAACTCAGACAATTATACCGATGCATTAAACTTGAATACTCATGTTTTGAGATTGGTTAGATGTATATCTTGGTATTTTATCATGATACAAGTAATTATACAATAATGTAATGATATATTAATGTATTTCAACTTCTTAGATGCTTTTAAGGACTATTTTATTAGATATCCATTTCTTTAAACTGAATAATAATAATTATATTACTTTTTTTTTGCTATATCAGTAAATTTAGGTAGAGTTCACGAAATTAAAGATTGATTCATAGTATATCAAGTATACTCGCAACTATACTGCTCTTCGATGATTTTGCAATTTATTGTTTTAAAATACTAGCTTTTAAACATCAATTTTCTACATATTAAGGCTTTTTAATTAGTACATGTAATTGCACTACTTCTATTTCTCATATTAACATTTTTAAATTTAATACACATATTTTAAGACTGATTCGATCAATATTTAGGTATTCAACCCTAACATTGACAAGTACATAAATATTTGATATTGTATTAATATTTCAGCATAATAAATACTTTAGAGAGTACTTTGTTACATATCAATATATTTGAACTGAATATTGGCAATTTTACAACTATTTGTTGCTATACTAATCAATTTAAGCAGAAAAAAAGCACTTGGAGGATCTACTGGATATCAAGTTTTCTTAATGAAATACTTGCAATTATATGCTATTAGAAAATTTTTCACTATATTTAAAAAAAATATGAGTGTTTAGACATCGATTTATTTAATATCCGTCTTTTCAGCTCAATGCTCGCAGTTACAAAATTAGAGACCAATTTGTTATATTTCTTTGTATTTTAGCAGAATAGTGGCAACTATACAATTATTTGCAATTATATTAATGACTTTAAGCAGAAAAGACATATTCGTTGCATATCATATTATTTATACTGAATATGAGTAATTATTCATTTATTCGACAATATTTCATTGTATTTAAGCAGTAAACTAGCTTTTAAATATTTATATTTAAGGATTGATTCGATGCACATTGATGTATTTTAACTTAATTCAAATAATTATAAAACTATGTAGATATATATCGATGTATTTCAACTTAATAGTTTCTTTTAGAAATTGATTTGTTATATACCAATGAATATAAACAGAAGAATTCAATTATAAAGCTATTTGTTGCTATATCAAAAAGCTTTAGCTAGATGTATACATTTAGAGATCGATTCAATATATAACGATGTATGTTTACAAAATACCAATAGTTTTACAATTACTTAATAGTATATCAATGTGTTTCAACATAATAAATGCTTTTAGAGACTAATGTGTTACATATTAATAAATTGGATGTGAACAGTAGCAATTATATGACAATTTGATAAGTTTGTCTTATATTTAAGTTGTATACTAGCTTTTGAACTTTGATTTGATATTGTTAACATGTGGTTCCTGCGCTGCATCCTGGCCGGACACGTGGCGCCCGTCAGGTTT
>JAEMOT010001890.1:132664-159782 GCA_019297695.1 Apostasia ramifera | reverse complement strand
ATCATTATTTTTGTTTTTAAACCAATCTCTATAACAAATCTTCTTCTCCTTAATTTTTTCTTGTACATCATCTTTCCACCACCAAGTATCTTTATTATTTGGAATCATTCTTTTGGATTCTCCCAACACATCCTTTGCCACCTTACGTATACAGTTAGCAACTGTCAACCGCATAAGATCAGTTTCCCCGTTAATATTTCATTGCCCAAGTTCTAGAACCTTCTTCTTAAATATACATTTATTCTCATTCTTTAGATTCCACCATCGAGTCCGAGGATAGGATTTTGACTTATTATTTCTTCTCAAATACTTTATCTCGGAATCTAAAACCATTAATCGATGTTGGGTAGTCAAACATTCACTTGGAATGACTTTACAATTTTTACAATCCAAGCGATCTCGTTTCCTTATAAGAAAATAATCAATCTGAGTTCTTGAAATTCCATTCTTGTATGTAATAACATGCTCCTCTCTCTTCTTGAATAAAGTATTAGCAATTACAAGATCATATGCTGAAGAAAACTCTAAAATAGTTTTACCCTCCTCATTTATCTCTCCAAAACCATATCCACCATGTATATTATTAAATTCCTCAGCAACACGTCCAACATGTCCATTTAAATCTCCTCCAATAAATAATCTTTCCTCCTGAGGTATCTCTTGTATTAATTCTTCTAAATCATTCCAAAATTTTTCCTTTGTGCTCGCATCTAAGCCAACTTGGGGAGCATACACACTTACAATGTTAATAATTTTGTATGGATTATGATTAATAAAAAAAAATATTATGTGAGATTTTTGGATTGACTATCCGTCACGAGTAATGAATTGGAGCTGCATCGACCCACCCTTGATTTGACTTTTGTTTCGACTCGAATGTTATCTGGGTCTGATCCAGATTAAAAGTCAATCTAATCTTAATTCAACTCGTTGACAAATCGAGTTACTAACATTGATGGTACAGTTGATAGCACGTGCTACCACATTCGATGATTTTATTTGTCGAGGAGAATTCCCTCCCCAATTAATTCTTATATGCTCATTTCATATTCAACTCAAAATTTAATAAAATAATAATAATTTTATTAAAAAAATAATGATTTTCACATTTCACACGTAAAAATTTAATTTTCAGTTGTCAAATTTTTAATATTAAAATAGCACTTTTTGTCATATGTATAAATATTAACACAATTTCTCTTAATTTGCTAAAAAAACTATTTTATGTGCACATGTCAATGATGTCATGCTTAATTATCCTCTCATATCTAATATGATTTATTATATAAATGATGATTTTTCATCAATTTGGACATTTATCAGGGATCTTAATAAAATAATTTATAAACATCAAAATCTATCATACAGATTAAAAAAAAATTACATAGAATATTATGATTAGAATTTGTTAAATATTTTTAAAATAATAAAAATACTCATACTTAATTTATCAATTTTAAAATTGTGCCACCATTATTTTCAGCCTTGTCGGATCCGCGTAAACATGATCGGATCGAGTAGTCCATCGTCGCGACAAGCCGGCCACCGCAGCCATGCGCAACATTGAGCATGTTGCAGCCCTCAAACTGGCCGAGCCACGCGGCTGCACGCGGGCAGCCATGAGGCCCGCTTGCCTGGGCACGGGGCTGCGCGACGAGCGACTATATAGGCGGGGAGTTGCACGCGTGGCCGGGCACAGGCAATCGCGCGCTGGGATTCCTGCTCGCGATGCACAGCCACAAGAGCGACGACGCAGGCAGGCTTGTGACAGATGAGATCTAAGGGTAAAATGACATTTAATTTTATTTTTTTAGTGGACAAATTAAAGATATATTAGACAGAAAATGATATGTTAGACTTGATTGAAAACTTTTTAAAAATAGTTAGGATCTTAGTGAAATTACTCCAAATATTTATTTCACACTTCATATATACATGCATACATTCGATCTATCTATAATATTATATATATATATATATATATATATATATATATCATTATAATTATTTCAGATAATAATAAAAGCGCAGTAGCAGCAGCTGTTAAAGCGTCCAGCTGATCAGGGGATCCCAATGATTGGAACGAAAGGGAAGAGATAGATCAGTGGCGGCAGTGGCGGCAGCGGAGGCATCCCAAGGTTCCCCGGCGGAGTAAAGATACTCGCCGGCGGCCCATTACTGGGCGCCTTCTCCTCCCCCTCCGCCGCCTCTCCGCCGCCGGTAGTGGTTCCGCTGGCCTGAAGCTTCTCACGCTCCATTATCTTCCCGCAGGAGGTGAAGAAGGAGAGAGGGGTCTCTAGAGCGTAGGAGCCGCCGGCAGCGACGATGTGGGAGACCATGGACTCTCTGAACGCGCAGAGCTGCGTAGTCCCGCCGAGTAGCGCGACGGCGCAGCTCGCCGGCAGAGGAGACGAAGGGTTGCCGGAGCTTGAAGGGATCTTGTGCTCAAATTGACCGTTGGCGTTGGTCAACGCGTACGATGTTCTCTCTTTGCTGCAGGTAACGCCTAGTCGTACTCCTGTAGGTTGGGTGGATATTTAGTCAAACGGATTTATTTAATTATTTTAAAAAATAATTCATTCATAATTAAATATAGGGTAAACTACATCCAAGTACCTGAGTTTAATGCTTAATAATGTATAGGTCCATATGTTTAAAATTATAACAACGGGTCCTAAGTTTTAATGAATTATCAAATGGGTCATTTTTTATTTTATTTTTATTAAAATTATTTTAAAATTACCATCATGCCCCCCACTCTCTCTTATTAAAATTTATAAAATTATTGCAAAAAAAAAAACATCTAAGGGTCTGTTTGTTTGTAAGGTTAAAATTAAATTTGAATAAAGATATTTTTTTATTGAAAATTATAAATGATGTGAAATAAAGTTAATTGTTATGTTGAGATATATGAGGGATGTGATATAAAGTTAATTATTATGTTAGAATATATGAGAGATGTGATATAAGCTAGTTATTATTTTAGTAATGTGTGTAGGATGTAAAATAAAATTAATTTTTAATATATAGATAATATGATATAATATTAAGATAATTTTGAAACGCCAAATGCTCTAATAATATAAATTTTTTATGTTAAAAGTAATTTCTTATGATTTGCCATTGTTTTCATGGCCTTATAAGCCTTTTTACATGATTACCTCTTGTTTGGCGTGAAGACTAAAATAAAGATCAAAATAGTACTAGTTTAAAAAAAAATAACAATAATAATAAATAATTTTTTTAATCATTTTACATAAATTTTAATATAAAATAATATTATTTTACTTCACATACTCAATAATTTTTAATAAAAATATTAACTTTATTTCACATCTTAAATCAAAATACTCGATTCGAATATTTTAGTCTAAGATGTGAAATAAAATTGATATTTTTATTGAAAATTACTGAGTATGTGAAATAAAATAACGTTTTTTCATATTAGAGTTTGTGTAGAATGATTAAAAAAATTTATTTATTTATTTATTATTATTATTATTTTTTTTTTAAACTAGTATTATTTTAATTCTAATTTTGGTCATCGCGTCAAACAGGGCCTATATATATTTAAGTGCATGTAACAGTGTAAGCATTACTATTCACCCAATAAAACTATGAACAGCACAAGCAAATGAAAGAGCATGCATTTGGGGACCAATGTGAAATAATTATAAAATTCAGCATCATAAAACATAATTATGATAAAAATTTGAGATAGTATGTGAGGAGAAGCAAATGTCGATGAGCATTAAGAGGAAGAATAAACCAGAGAGATCATGTTGGGGAGCACAGTCATTGCAAGTGACTGAGCCCTTGAGTAAAGTGCCTGTTGAGAGGTGAAGATAAGCATAGAGAATTGCAAGGAGAAGAAGGGCTCTTTCAGCTGCCCTAATGGAAGAAGCCATGAGAGCTTGTTCAAGAGGAAGAAGAAGAAGAAGAAGAAGAAGAAGAAGAAGAAGACTTTGAAAGTAACCATGCATGGAGTACTCAAATAAATACATGTAAATCACATTAAATGAGAGGATTTGTCAGCACAAAAGAGTAGATGGAAGTATGGGGATGGAAGCCACATAAATAGTGGGATGCCCCTCACTGAAGGATAGCTATGAGAAAATGTGTAATAAATATGGAGAATTTCAGTAGTGCTTGCCAACAACATTGGAGACTCATTACTGATAGGCTGGCCTAGCACTGGCACATATCTTCGAAGTCGGGGGAATTTCATTCACTCGAAAATTTTACGCGATTTCAGTGCGGGTCGAAGATGGTTCTCTTGTCAACCACCTACTTTCACTACCCACGTTGCCTCCCATTTTCTTTATTATTTTAGATTTAAAGCATTAATTTTATAAAATTTTCAACAATATATTTTCTTTTTTGTATTCACCTTCTCATTTTATAAAATATTTATAGGTATGGGAAAGATATTAATGATTAATGAGAATAGAATGTTTACATTATATATATATATATGTATATTTATTTATTTATTTATATGTTCAGACCGAGTCACGAGCATGGTCAGATTGGATCGACTTGGCTCGATCTCTATTTTTTAAAATTATAAATAATATATTTAATTATTTATTATAATTATTTTTTAGGAATAATTACCTACATGTCACATAATTTAGTTTTATTTATGCCTTACCCATCCATTCTTAGTTAATTACGCTATGCACACTCAAAATATTATAAAATCTTACATACACATATTTTAACTTATTTTTATTATAATGAGTAATCATAATTTTTCAATAACCTAATTATAGTTAGATTACAAAAAATCTGGGCCGTTAATCATATTATTTTAAGGATATTTAAATATATTTTGAGTGTAAATCTTAAAATCTTAATGTTTAGGTGGCAGCAAAGGAAGGAAACATCAGCGAGGTGAATTAATTTTAGGATAAATCAACGCTTTAGTGTGGTATTGAGGAAGAGAAAAAATATATACTATTAAGAGTAAAAATATAATTTTAATAATTTACTAATAGAATATTTTTTTTTCAAATAGATTTTGATTAAGTTTTAACTCAAATGTGTGTACGTAAGATTTTGTAATGTTTTGAGTGTGCATAGTATAATTAACTAAGAATGAATAGATAATGCATAAATAAAACTAAATTGTGTGGCATGTAGGTAATTATCCCTTTATTATTTACATATAAATTTGTGTTAGTTATTGTTAGAAATTTAAGATATTTTTTTAAGTGATCTTGTGGTTATGATTAATTCAAGTTTATATTAGTTGAGATAATTTTTTTTAAAAAAAAATTAATTCTTGAAGAGTTTGTGTTAACTCGATTAAGACTCGAGTCAGCTCGAACTCAAATCAAATTGAAATGAGCCGAGTATGAGTCATGTCCAACTCTTCTCGTGCTCTGATCGTTCTCACCCCTATATGTAATCTATGCCATAAGCATTAAGGAGAATTTTTTTTTTTTAAGGGCACGAAGAAGAAATTGAGATTTAACCATTACGATACATTTACTTAATGAAATAAAATTATTATTTTCTATGAATAAAATTATTATTCTAAAAGAATATGAAATAAAAAATGAATAAAAAAAATATTAAAATACCCATAAATACAAGTTAATAAAATTTTATATTATTTATTATTGTTAAATTTAGTTTTACACAAACAACTAGATGAATGTAACTCATGTATATAAGGATATGTATATTTATATATATGCATGTGTGTAAATAAAGATAATTTTAGAATAATATTTTTAGCGCACAAAAAATAGCTAAACCTTGGGTAAGAAGCAGGAATGACTATTCTATAAAATGCCGAATAAAAATTTCTATGAAATAACTATTTCATCGAAGCAAATATAAGATTAGTTATTGCATAAAGAATAATGGTGGAACAGAATAGAAACATTTTATCGAAGTAAACGCACTCTTTAATGTGTATTCATTCAATAAAAGATGTAAAATCTTCAAAATTATTGGAATGCAAGTATTTCTCCCTGCAAATAGTCTGATTAATAAAACTACACTGTTGAAAGATGTCCATCATTGGAGAAGTTATTGGGTGCGGACGGTGCACCGTTTGGAACCCAATCAGAGGGCGCCACGTATGCCATACAGCTGGGTCCAGGCACACGTGGCGTCCTCTAATTGAGCGTCCGAACGGTACGCCGTCCGCACCCAATAATTTTTCTCATCATTGAGGCTATAATACAATTTATGAATTAATTGTAATGCTAAAAATGAAATATTCTCAAAAAAAATACTAAAGAAATTAAAGCAACATTTATAATATAATAAAATATTTATTTTGTCGTCAATATTTTTTTTTTTTTATTCTGTGGTCAACACGTTAGAAACATTCTATCGAAGTAAACACACTCATTAGCAGTCAATTTAACAATTTAATATGAATTTTTTTTAAAAAAAAGTGGAAGAATGTGAAAATTTTGGAGTGTGTATAAAATGCCATGCACACTGCTTTATTTTGCTAGGTTTGATTTAAAATGATTTAATTTCTTTAAAAACATTTGATTAGTGAAATTATTGAAAGACAAATGATGAGAAGAGCACACAAGTCAACAGTTTGATGATGCCAAAGTTCTTATCGAATTCCTTCCATCGAATCGGTTACAACGAGGCTATGTTCTTCTTAATTTTGGAGTTTTGGCACTAGTCGAGTCCAAAATATTTGGAAATTTAGTCGACTCAAATTCATTTAACAAACTTAAATATATACATATATATATATATATATTATGTATCTAAGCTTTCTACATTTCTTTTTATTTATTATATTGAGTACTTATTTTATTATACATCATAATCCACTAGGGGTGTTAAAAATATCTGAAACTGAAAATTTGCTCGGAATTCGTTCGATTTTTGAATTGACTTGAAATCGATTCGAAAATTTTGAATCGAATCATGAGCTAAGGATTTTGGCTCGAAATTCATTTCGAGCCAATTTTGAGTTGGCCCTAGCTCGCTCGAAACATGATTCGATTTGGCTCAAAATTATATGTATAGCATAAATAAATTGTTATTTTATATAATTTAATTAGTGGTTTAGTGGTAGAGTAGAGGAGATTTAAGGTTTATTTTCCTCAAGGTTTAAGGATCAAATTTTCTTAAATACATAATATTTTTATATTTTTTTTACAATTTCGAGCTAATTCGAATCATGATTCGAGCCGGCTCGAAATCAAGTCATTTCGAGCCGAGCCAGCTCGAAATCAAGTCATTTCGAGCCGAGCCAGCTCGAATCATATCCCATTTCGATTTCGGACCGATTTCGAGCCAAGCCAAGCTCGAAATTTTTAATTTCGAGTTGAATTTGACTCACTCGAAATCGGCCCGATAACAGCCCTATAATCCACTGACATCTCCGTGCCAATCTGGTCAATTGCGATTTAAGTTTTAACTTAAATTAAAATTAATATTATAAATCATATTATAAATAAATTTTAAAAATAAATTGCATTTTAGTCTTGAAGTCGAAAAAACTTTAAAAATTAATCACAATTTTAAAAAAATATTAATTTTGATCCTGATGTTCTANATTATTTATATATTTTAAAGTTTTATTATTTCTCTATTTTTATTATTCTTTAAAAATTTAATAAAAATCTAACACAATTCCTCTCTATCTCAATTTGTTCACTCTGAAAACTTAAAATAATAAAATATAAATATTAATATTTTAAAATCATATGCATAAAAAGTAAAATATAAACAATTCAAAATAATTTTACAACAAAATAATAATAAACTAATAATTATATCTTTTAAAAATTACATACACTTTTGAGAACCAATAATTAAAATTTTTAAAAAATTAAGACCAATTTATAATATTTTTTAACTCCAAAACTGAGATGCAATTTGCCTAAAAGTTAATGTTAAAATAATAATATTTTAAATTTTATATAAACTACAACAATAAAATGAATTTTACTTCATACAAAACAATTTTTAATTTTTATCTCCATCGTATCTCAAAATAAAATTCATTCAATTTTTTTACAAACTTTATTTCATTAAAACAAACTTCATCTCTCCAAACTTATTGACAAAATTCAAGATAAAAACATCAAATCAAAAATAATCTTTCATCTACATTAGAAATTGATTGTTAAATGAAGATCACTAAGATAAATATCATAAAATAGAATGGAAAACTCATGAACGTAATCACAAAAAATTTCTCTTAAAAAAAATTTGAAACTATTCCAAAGACCCACTAAGAACACAACTTCAATCATTTAGCCATATGAGCCCCACACCACATGCATGATGAAATTTAAGGTTTTGGTCCCTGGCTTACCAACACGTTAAGTTGAGCTAAAATAACAACTTATTCAACCAAATCTAACAGACAATAGAGTTAAAACACCTGACAGCACATCACTTATTTAAGGATCATTTAGGAGAACCTCACTTTACTATTTAAAAATAATAATAATTATTTAATTTGATAATATATACTGATAATCTGATATAATATTATAGAATTATCATTCAAAATATAACATCTAAGTAACATAACATCAAAAAAAATATTAAACCAAACGCTCCTTAAAAGTTATTTGAGAGCTGAATGCAGAAGAGAATACATCTGTAATGGATCCCAAATAGTATGACATTAAGATAAAAGACAGAACTTACATTCACCGTACACTAAACTAACTTGGTAGAGAATGTGGGTTTTCATTGAATTAAGACCAAGGAGCAGGTGAAAAACCTTTTATGTAAGAACCGAAACGGATGTCTAAAAAAAGAGCTCACTAACAATTGAATTAAAGAAAATGATAAAGAATGATTTATGTTGACTTTTAAATGGATGTAAGTTCTGCAACAGCAATGAGAAAGAGAAAGCCTGCTTCTGTCTTTCCGCCTCACCTTGCATTAGGAAGGAACTCAGACACAGGTGACTAAGTTTCCTATCGATGAAATCAGTTTGACACTCCCAATAGTTCCATTTTCCTTCATGAGTTTCAAGACCTTGGCATGATTATGTCCAACTTGGGCAGAACCAGGGAAGATGAACATAGTTCTATTAGACCCTGCAGCTATTATGCTTAAAACCAGACACCATAACATCACAGGTCATATTTAACCAAGTAACGCACGTCTTAGATCTTGTAACATAGACAGCTAACGTTGAAGAACAAAAAATTTGGCTAATAGTATATTGAAAAGTCACTACATATTGGAGAATGCTAGAATTTTTTTTTATTTTAAAGAAGACCTAAAAATCAGCAGGCATAGGATCACAAAGCAATCTAATAGTTCGTTTAATCCATGGCATTGTGAAAACGTAATAGGTTTTTGGGTCATAAGTTCATGCAATGCAATCTGTAGAAAGCTACCTCATTATGCATGCCCATTTGAAGTACCATCAAGCTATCATTTGCTTCGTCAATATTGTTTATGACTACAAGTCAAAAAATAGTTTTTCTACCAAGTTGTTCTTATAACGAAAAAAAACACACACATGTTTTTCATGTACTCACTTTGTTTCGGTCCCCTGGATTCACATTGTTCAATTGTCAATCATATGAGCATGGAGGAGAAACAACAGAGAAAACCATTCGGTCCAATGCTTGCCTCAACTTAAACATGAAAATATTTGTTCTCAAACCAACATGAGATGTAATATCAAAAAACACGAATCAAACATAAAAAGCATGTATGTGAGTATTTGAGAAATCGGCCTTTATTACATACTTCAGCTGAAAGTAACCAGATTAGATATTAGTGCAATCCAAATCATCATGGTAGGTTTTTAATAACGTTAGACTACAAGTCCTCGGTTTCATCATGAAAAATCGAAACACCAAGCTTTTCAGTGCTGTGGGATCAACATCTAAAGATTTCAATGCAACAAAATCAGTAAGAGCTGAAGAATACAAACTTGTTCTTAAAGTGTCAGAAGAAGAACATAGCATGAAAGTACACACCAGCTGGAATAGAAACAGCATGAAGATGGAAACAGAAATTATCAATTTATTCTCTAAATGCAGCCTTCTTATCAAGCCTAATTGTAGTTCACCAAAAGGCTCAACCTTCTCCAACCAAAGGTTTGCAACATTTTTCTTTGCTTTTGAATTATCTGTTATAGGTCTTAACCACTACTGCTGAAAAAGACTGAAGAATTTCGATATAAGAATAATCTAAGCACTTGAAAGTTGAAACCTTAACAAAGCCTTAAAATGAAAGCTTAACTGAGGCTCACCCTTCTAGTAATGTGGTCTGCCGAGCTAAAGGCCTTTCTTTCTGCTATGCCCTTTCACATATAGTCAACAGTTACAAGACATAGACAGCAAATATGAAACCATGGCAATTCTATTCAGCAGTGAAGAAAATCCTGAACTAGTGTAAAGCAAATTTTAAATACAATCAATTAGATGCTGATCAATTCACATCACGTCAGACTAAATGAGAACTGATAAATAACAGAAGAAAAAAAGATTATCAAAATTGATTACTAATGACCAGCAAAAGATATAAATAAATGAGAATCTCACACTGGAGGAAGAAAGATATCATTGAAAACGCTGTGAACAATCTACCCTTTTGCTGTTTAGTGGCCGTCATGTATATAAAAACATCACATAGAATTAAGAGCAAAAACTTTATACAAACAAAACTTGATTATAAGCCATGAATTGGAAGAAAAGCAAACCTCTAGCGTTTAGTATATAGATAATAGTAAAAATTGATCAATTAAAACTCTCATCATTAACTTATGGTAATTCAAAATTTACTTGTCGCCAACAAAAACCAGGTGTAGGTATCAATCTAGAAAACCTGTTTGACGCCAGACAGCATTTCGGACTTTTCGTAGGTCTCTACCCTTGAGTGTCCTCCCAGCCCCTTCAAGCATGGAGAAGGTGGTCCATGGCGATTCCTTAGAAGCAGCCCTTGCCACATGCTCATGCGGTGGAAGCATCTCCTCTTCTTCCTCTCCATACTCGTTTCCTATCCCATCACCATCAAGGTCCCTAAATGTTCTCCTTGCTCTCGGTATCCTCACCGGCACATTCACCGGCGCAGATTGGTGATAAATCGTCCCCCCAGGAACAGACAGTGTGTAATCCCCCTTGGGCTTCAGGACAGCTGGAATCATACGAGAAGAGGACAGGGACGGCAAGGGAGGGGACACACCGGAAACGTGGGATGTTGAAGAGAGATTCTTACGCTGAATAAGGTTCCTCTTCTTCTCCTCCTCCGGAAGGGCGACAAGAACCCCTGAGTTCCGCTCTGAGAGGCGCTTAATTCCAGAGCAGGAGAAGGAAGGGCCGGGACTAGGGTTAGGGGCGGAGCTCGCCATGATACACGGATGATGGGGAAATCGCTGATTAAGCTCGGGAGAGTGCGTATCGGACCAGAAAACCTCCGTCTCGTTCAGCTCCTCACCACCGCCGGTAGCTGCAGCGGCCAAGGCGGCTTCTTCGGGAAATTCCGGCCTCGATAAGAGCCCAAGTAAGCGCCCGGTGCCGGAAGAACTATTAAACCCGAAAGAATCCATCATCGGCGAACTTCAAAGATTCCCTGGCGAGATCCGGCTAGCCGAGTTTCCCCTCCGGCGAGATCGGCCATCGGAGGGAGAGACGCAATTCCAAAGTGAGAAGACGGATTTAAATAGCTGTGGGGGGAATGGGAGGGGTCGTTGTTCATTAGTTGTGGGGCCCACATTTCTGCCGTGCTCCTCCGACGAATTTATCCGCATAGAAAATTAGGAATTTTCAAGGATATATTATTTTCAGGTACATGGGTTTTGAGACCACTTCTACCTAGACTCAACTTTTCTATCACTTCATATCAAAAAAACTTTTTTGTTTTTCAATCACTACAATTAGGTCCTAGGAATTTTCAAAAATCTATCCAAATTCATGAACATAAATTTTCAGGTGCCTTCCATAAGTTCGAAGATCAATATATATACTTAATATTATAAAACGTATAAAAATCTATTTTATAAGTTATACTATATTTATCATCATTTATTCATTTCTTTAAATTTTTTATATGCATCATATTCTTTCTTATATAAATAGACTTATTTTTTAGGAATTTTTACATACAGGATATGAAATTTACATGAAATTATGTATTTCACCATCAATTCGTAAATATTACCACTATCACACCATATTCATATAAATTTTACGCATTTCACATATTTCACATATTTCATATACTTTATAATATTATATGTAAATTAAAATACATAAATTCATTAATATTTAAATTCTAATATATATTTTTATTTTTTACTGTAAACACATTAATTTTCTTACTTCAATTAAAAATTATAGTCATGTGGATTTAAATTCGTCACCCTAATTGGAAATTTTAAATAGGAAAAATAAATTAAAATACATAAATTCATAAATATTTAAATTATTATTTATATAAATTAATTTATTTATAATTTTTAATTAATATATTAATAATATAGTTAAGATCATGGCCAATTTAGAAATGTGAAGTTCACCATCAAAGAAATATGTGAAATGCGTAAAATTTAAATGAATATAGTGTGATAGTAGTAATATTTACGAATTGATGGTGAAATGCGTAATTTCATATAAATTTCATGTCCTGTATGTAAAAATCCATATTCTTTATAATGACTTGATTTTGTATGTTTTTGCTTTTGAGATATTGTAGAAATAGAGAATTTAATTTAATTCTACTAAAATATGTTTTGAATTTTTCCTCTTTATTTGTAGAATTTTAGCTAAGGGTGAGAGTTTGGCTTAAAGATTGAGCAATATTTAGCTCGAATCAAGCTCGACTTGACTTTATTGAATTGAACTGTAAGCCATGGTTGGATTTCATCGACTTGACATGATATCTATTTTTTAATGATAAATAATATATTCAACTATTTACTATTTATATATAAGTATGTATTAGTTGTAACTAGAATATCTATTAAGTAATCTTATGGGCATGATTATCTAATTTAAAATTCTAGATCATAAAAAGATTTAATTTTGAAGGGCTTGAATTGGCTCTATTAAGTCCCAAGCGAGCTCGAACTCGAATTGAACTGAGCTTAAATCATTCCTGACTTAGCTCGAAGTCTGATCATTCTCGCCCCTAATTTTAACTCAACTAAAAATGAATGTTATACATCAACTAATAAAGAAATTAAAATGAAGAATTTTAGCTCGATTGTGATTGAACTTCTCTCATAAAAAAATAAATAAAATAGTTTGAGCACTATTTAAAAATATATTTTATACACTTAGAAATCGTAAGTAGCATAAATTGTGTAGTATATATATAAATTAAGAGTATTTAATATAAGTGTAGAACGAGAAAAAATTAAAATATAATATATATATATATATATATATATATGATAAAAACTAAAATTATTATGCCATACTTAATAGAAATAATGCAAGAAATTTAGGGACCTAATTATAGTTAACTTTGTAAAAAAAATGACTACTTGGAAATGAGCTTAAAATGTAATTTACCTAATCTTTTCACTGTAAAAAAACAGCTGCTTTAGCCGTGCGCAATCACCGTATGGAATTCCGGTCGCCGAACGTGGACGGGATGCGGACTAGATTACGACCAAAGCGGGATCATTACGTCCGCCGGCCCGCGTTGGTGCATTACGGTTATCTTTTTGCCACGTGGAAAATGTTACATTGAAATGTATCAATTTTCGTGCTGCGTGCAATCCGAATGAATCGTGCCGTCCAATTTAACGAACGGATGCCAGTCGGACGAATATCGTTCGGTCGCCCCGCAAGCCGCATCGTCTCAAAGAAAATTTCTGAAGTTAAAATATTGTCTAAAAAAATCTTTAAACTTAGTTTCAAAATAAAAAAATATTTATTTTCATTTACATTATACAAAAATTTTATAATTAATTAAATTTTATTCCATCTGCTTAAGATATTGATTTTTATTGTTCTGAGTTACATAAGTATTAAAAAAATATTTTTTATTTGAAAATCAAATAATGTTACAAAGAATTAAAAACATCTCCCTTTAAATTAAGAAAAAGGGTAAAAAAAAATTTTCTGATTAGTTTTATGTCAGATTCTACCCATCCATGATTTGAACACTTATTTTTCATTATATTTTACATAAATTTACATAAATCTTAAAAATTAAATGAACAAATTACGCCCAGATCTCTAAATTTAATACTTAATATCATGCAGATCCATATTTTTAAAATTATAATATCGAGGTCCCTGAGTTTTAATAAATTATTAAATTAATCCTTTTTAAATTAAAATTTTTTAAAATCACCGTTTNGCCCAATTGAGAGGAGAGAGAGAATGACAAGAACAAAACAGGAATTTTAAAAAAAATTAATTATAAAAAATCAAAAAAAAAACTATTTAATAATTTATTAAGACTCAAGGACCCCGATGTTAAATTTTAAAAATATAAACCTACACAATATTAAATATTAAACTCAAGAATCTGAGCGTATTTGCCCAAATTAAATTAAAGAGCAAATATAGTTCTAACGTTAAAATTTAAAGTGGTTATTACACATACCATGCTATATTTTTCAAAAATTATAAATTATAAATTATTTTTAAATAAAATGTTATTATACTTTAAATTTTAAACTCTAAAATTTAAAACACTAAATCTTATACATTAAATTACTTTAACACTAAAAACTTAATCCTAAACTCTAAGGCCCTGTTTGACGTGAGGATCAAAACAAGACCAAAACAGGACTAAAATGGTACTAATTTAAAAAACAACAATAATAATAATAAATAAATTTTTTAAATCATTATACACAAATTCAAATATAAAAAATATTATTTTAGTTTACATACTCAACAATTTAAAATAAAAATATCAATTTTATTTTACATTCTAGATCAAAATATTCAAATCAAATATTTTGATCTAAAATGTGAAATAAAATTTATATTTTTATTAAAAATTATTGAGTATGTGAAGTAAAATATTATTTTTTATATTAAAATTTGTGTAGAATAATTAAAATAATTTATTTATTATTATTATTATTATTATTTTTAAATTAGTACTATTTTGGTCCTATTTTGGTCCTCGCGCCAAACAGGGCCTAAACTTTAAAACATAAATCTTAATTTTAAAATTTTAATTTTCATGAAATAATCATATATAGTTCATTTAAAACTTAAATTAATGAAATAAAAAATTCTATTATAAACTTATAAACTATACATAATATAATAAAATTCTTTAAAATGTAGAAGTAATTTGTTTTGTATTTTTTTTTTCAAAAGTACTATATAAAATATATAATTTTTAGATTTCAATATGTTGTACATAATTTTTTTCAAAATTAAATCAACGAATCTCTTTCATGTCGGTCCAAATTCAAGTTCTACTAAAATCGAATTTTTAAATTCAACTTCTTTGATTTTCTAGGAGAAGTATTGTAGACCATCACATTAGGCATGTAATGCACATTTTTCATAAACTCCACATGATCAAGTACATAGATTTATGATATGTGCAACACATGATTGGCATTTTTGAAGTGTTGAATTTCTTTAAATTTTAATTAAAATGTAACTAAAATGTGCACTCGAGTTGATCAGATTCATCTCGTTCCTGAACACGATTACCAGTCTGGACCTGCCATGGGATTATCAATCCGACGTAGTTTTGTCTTGCATTATACTCGACTCAACAAAATGGATGCTATTCTCTACAATTCAAATTTTTGCATTTGTATGACTTTCGTGTACTAACAAAAATATATGAAAACTCGGTCAACTAGATCGAACAAATAGAAGAAAATAGCTACACAGAAAATTTGTACGAAAACACATTTGGGAAAACTATGGCGCTTCAATTTGGTGGATTAAATCTTTGCTATCAACGATATTCTCCAGTACCGTTAACACAAATTTTCTAGACATATCTCAACCGTTCACGTGTCACTGCATTTAAATGAGAAGTAAAGACGTTTATCTATACGAGATGACCCAAATCTCCCACTGAGATAACTACATTGCTTAAGCTTCCTTGAGGGTTAACTCACCTATCACTTGCATACTTATCTTGAGGATATCAAAATCTATCTCTTATGATAATATTTGTATGCCAAGTTGGAAGCAGTTATAACAGAATAACAATCTCTCAAACTGTCTACATCACATTAGTAACTTACTTGCAGTGTTAGCTATGTCCAGCCTATCTTTCGAGCTATCATCCAAACCGTATTTGAGCTGTTCCATTAACTGATTGTGCCGATGTGATATCCTTTGCAATTGCTTCATCAGCTTAAGTTAGTCAGCCTGATTACCACAACATAGCAGGAGGCAATCTTTGTCAAAAGTAATTAGTAAACCACCTTTCAAAAAGATGATTAGTATAGAAGAACACCTTTGAAGAAGCACCAGTGAAGTATGACAAAGACAGGCAAAATTTGGTAATCAGATGTTCCTTCAAGCTGTCAAAGAAGCCAAATTTAATGAATACAAGTGGGAAAAAAAAGAAAAAAAATAGCATTAGTCTTACTGTTAGTCCAATAACCAAGGATTTTATGACAGATCCTTTCCTAGTTATAGCTTGAATTGAGCAAGTAAATCTAATTACAGCAGGCAACCAAAAAATAATATGCTTCTCTTAACAATCAATCTCTTTCATTATCTACCTGAAATCTTCACTCATAATCTACTAAACACAGAATAACTTAAATAAATCTAAAAAAACTGCAAATAAGGAACATATCTAACAAATTTCTTTAGCAATAACTAAATAATTAAACAAGATGCACTGTTAGATTAAAACAAAAAAGGGATGGACATTGAGTGAGAAATATTTCAGAAGTTTAGAAAGCAAGGCAGTTAAATTGCAAGTTTCATGGTTGAATTTCTGAAAATAATATATAGCATACTGAACAGAATCTAATCTATTATAAGAAAGTGAAACATAGTGGATTTTGTAGGAAATGGAACAGAAGTTAGAACCATTAAGCCGAACTTCCTAAAGTTATTTTAACTATATGTTTCCGATGAGCTATGATATAGAGATCGAAAGAAAGAAACATTGGAAGCCTATAGAAGAAAAGCCGAAGTTGTTCCACTGATACCTATGACAAGTTAAGAGTATAATACTAATAAAATAAAAGACGGGAATGATTTTCGATAAAGAAATAAAACGACGAGGAATTCAAGGAAACAATGTTGTTCGGAACAAGTTAGAAGGCAAAGAGTAAATGAAGCTGCATCAAATCAAAGATATGCCACTCTTAAAAGTAATCAAAGGTTGAGAGTGTCTACGTTTAAGAAAATAAATGCAAAGTTCTAATCAAACATTTTAGGCTGTCACACCAAATAAACAAAAACCCTCTGTTGTGTTAATATGTCCACAGAATATATATCCTCTAGATCAAAATTTGAAATTGCTTAAGCTTAGGGGGGTTCTGAACCAGCTTTGAAACCTCATCAACAATGGGCGATTACCCAGAAGCTAATACAACTTGTAAACCAGCAGTAAGAGCAATAACACCAAATGCTTCTTTAACCAAATCTAACAAATATTCATAATTTTAGTAAATTACCAGCTAAGGTAATTCAAAAGGCGAGGAAAAAATAATAAATAACAGGAAGAAACCACATATCCACCTATTACAAAACGAAGTTATCAACCAGGCTTACATCAAAATATATAGATATATAGAAATAAGGAGGCGTTTGATTCAATGTTATAATGGTGTTATGCTATATTATTTACAGAAAATAGTTGTTTAGTTTAATGATATTTATACATGACCTTTTAAAAATTTATGAAATTATCATTTAAAAGATGACATCTAGATTACGTAACACTAAGATAATATTGAACCAAACGCCCTATAAATAAAATGCACGCAGCCAACCTCGTAGTAAAATCACAAGTAGGTAAAACAAATAACTAATGTAAAGAGACATCTAAATTTCCACATTGAAAGAATTTAAACAATTGCCATAGCCAAAGCCTTCTAGCTCCAGATTGGCCAATTGGCGCATAATGTAATAGGCTCTATTGTTTCCCGCCAATAGCAATAGAGAACAGCTTGGCTGAGGTGAACGCAGGGTGTGAAATCCCATTTCTCACGTTGACGTGTGGATCAGGCGGTTACTTCTAAACAAAACATAGTGATATGTAGTGATACGGTGATGTGATAAAAAGAAAGGCAGTGAGTCTCATTCCGCATTTCCCCTTGTATATGTAATAGATGGCAAACGATAAGGCATGATGCATTTGCATGGAGTTTATCTGTCTTACCACTTGTACAAACTTTTCAATATGAAACTTTCGATGTTTAGAATTGGTTGTTTTGTCTACTCACAAATCATTCTTTCTTCTAGATCATTAAATATTCATTTGAACGATCAAAATCACCATCATCTTCTTTTGAACTACCATGATCATCCGTCTCTACCAAAGGTCTCTTACTGCGGCGGCTTCTCAGTATGGCCTCAGACTTTTTCATTAATTTGACATACTCCTTTCTCACTTCCAGAATTGGATGCTCCTCAATGGCAGAGGCCGAGCCTCCATAATATGCTTCCTTGAGAACCACAAAACAAGTCTTGCTCTTGAGAAGAAGGTAAAAAACATGAGGGTGGCGCTCGAAAGCTTTGTGGAACTTCTGCGGTAAAGACAAGTACTTTCTGAGGCAGAGGAGCCTCCTCCTCTCCGCCGAGTTATCCACGAAAAGACAGAGGAGCTCGTGAAGAACCCCGGCGATCCGCTTCTCCGACAGATCGCTGTTTGGGTCGACGGAGGAGAAATCCTCGTAGGGAGATATGTATGGAAGCTTTTGAAACTCGTCAAGCCAAATCTCTATCTTTTTCTTCAAGCGAAGACCTTTTGAAGGGAAGAGAGGGAAACAAACCGGATCATTGGTGCTCATTTTCAAGGCGTTCTTTCGAAGAACAGATAGAAATTGTTCGTTGGGGTCGGAGTAAGCCCTCAACCACTGCTCCCCATCTCCCATCTCAACTATTTCGAAGAGGCCATCAGCAATCTCTTCTGGTTTATTCAGGAAATCTTCCGGGAGACCCAAATACCAGAGCATTCCTTGTATAATCTTGAACGGAAGCATCTTGTCCCTCGACATCAGTAACAGACGCTGCAGACGGCCAACAATCTCCGGCCGCCGTTTCAAGTAGACTTCACCCTCTCTCCGATCAAGATCGATGGCTTCCTGAGTGAGCCGGAACCAAGGGAGGTTGTAGTTGGGACCGGTGAACTCTTCAAAGACGGCGGGGAACCGCCGGAGAAAGCTCGCGACACGGCCGGAGATTTCGAGCACGCGGCCGCGCTTCGAGACAGCGGAGATTGGGATGCACTTGTCGGGTTCTTTGGCGATGATGTTCTTGAGGGAGACGAGAGGGCGGAGATCTCTGGAGCTGGCGAGAATGTCAATGGAGTGGAAGAAGGGATCCTTCTTCCATTTCATGCGCACCTCCACATAGCTTGCTTTCCGGAAGAGACGGAAGGCCTCCGAGGCTCTGGAGCAGCAAAGCAGAGCATTTTCTCTGAGCTTTCTTCTTCCGAGAAGCATGGCATTCGCCGCACCACTCTATCGGCATAAATCTAGGGTTTGTGCTTATCAACTAGCCGGCGGGGACCGAGTTCGGCGAGTCGAAACACGAAGATCTTGGCGGCATCTGTGCTAAGGAGGGGGACCGTTGGATTAGAATCTGGCGGCCATAATTGAAGGAAGTATGGTTCCAATATCGACATCTCGGGTAGACAAATGGACCCTCCAGTCTTGCCTACTAGATAGTCCGTCACACCGTTTGCTTATCTACATGGCGCAATGTTATTGGTGGGCAAATAAATGCACGTTATTTGAAAATCTTTATTATTTGATTTGATGATATATTTAAATAATATCATAATTAAAGGTTCATTACTGAAAGATTTTTGTAGCTAACTATTAATTATATTTTAGTTCACAGTTTTTGAAAATTTTCTGATTGGTCTCTATTTTGAAAATTTTGCAAAAATAAATGTCCTTGCAAATTATGATTATGCGTTAAACGATTCAAACTAACAGTTTTCACCAGCATCTAAGCAATATTTCATTTTAAAATTTCTCAAATTTCAATTTTATTGCACTCTCTCTCTTGTACTCTGCCTAGGGGTGCTATCGAACTGATTTCGAGCAGAGCCAATACCAGCTCGAAATCAGATCGATCACATTCCAATCGACTTGAAATCAGCTCGAAGTCGATTGGGTTCGACTTCGAGACGGCTCAAGTCAATTCCAATCGATTTCGAGTCAATTTCGAATTATTTTCGAGTGAGCCGAAATAATAAAATCTCAATTTTTTTCGAGCCGATCACGAGCCAGGTAGGCTCGACTGGATCCGACTCGAGATTGACTCGGTTTATAATATATATATTATATTTAATATATATTATATATATAACATATATTTTAATTCGAGCTGGATCAAGTAGAGCCTATCCCGGCTCAAAATTGGCTCGAAATTATTACCAAGCTGAACTTTTGGCTCATTAATCAGCTTGTTTAGATCGACTTAATTTCAATTCGATCTAAAATCGATTTAACTCTCGATCGATTTTCGATCTATATTAACACCCTTAACTCTGCCCTCTCTCTCTCTCCACATATACTTTTTGGTCTGCTCTAACTCGACTATAATCTTTCAAGTTCGACCTAGCTCAAATTCAATTCAAGTTGACTCAAAATCTAATGCAATGACGGAAAGCGAGAAATGGGATTTGAACTTGTGACACCAAGAATTTTGAGATGACACTTTTAGCGATAACGTGATTTTCGTTGCTAAACAAGTGTAATCGCCGATGGATAAAAAGTTTGTGCATTTAGACTCAAAAACGGCTTAGTGACGACATTTTTCATCGATAACATGTATTTACAAGGGTAAATTTTCACATAACCAAATAATTAATGGCACCTATTTTCGTAGAATGATTATCGTCCTCGGCTAATCCTTTGTTTTTTTGACAAGAAGCCTAATCCAAATTACCCCACACTCATGTTCAACTATTTTAACACGTCTTATACATCAAAAAAATATAAGATTGTACTATGAATAATATAGAACGAGTCACATCTGACACGAACTCTATTCGAAACAAATTGTATACTTAAAACTCGACTCTAAATTGCTTTCAAATCGAGCTAACTTTTGAACGAGTTCAAATTTTCGTATAATAGAAGCCAAGCATAAAACGAATAAAATTTGCTAACAAATCTTGAACACATGGCTTGAGAGAAACAAAGAAAAATAAAATTTGCTATTGAAAATAGAGAGAGATGGTTATTTATGAATTCATTTATTTTCAAATTTTGGGTTAATATTATGAACAATTATGGAGCCAGTAAATATCTAAATAATGCAGNTGTAAAATAAAGATAGTGTAATTTCGAGATTTGTATAGAATATAAATAAATTTAATTTTTTTTATTGAAATATGAGTTGAATTGAAAAAAAATTAATGTTGATATTTATATAAGTTTGTAAGTTGTAAAATAAAATTAATTTTTTATATTAAATTTTGTATTTAATGTGAAATAAAAATTAAAAAAATGAACAATTTAAGAATCTAACTATAAATACAGGCAAAAAAATCACTTAACCACATTAGTGTTTTTTTCTTTTTTTTTTCTTGTTTTATCTTTTTAAATATTCGAGATAATTTCTATTTGATTTTAAAATTATTTTTATTCATTATATAAAAATATAATTCACCTCACCTTAAATGTTCTAATCACTAGTGGGTTCTTTTTAATTAGGATAACATAACTGTTAATGTATTATTTTTATTTTAAAATTTATAAAAAAATTGAAATAATGTAAATTTTGTTTTAGATATACGTAGAATATGAAATAAAATTAAATTTTTTAAACAAAATTTGAGTAAAATATGAATAAAATTAATTTTAATATTTAAATTTTATATATTATAAAATTTATTAGTATAATATTAAAATTTATAAAGAATATAATTTATAATATTAATTTTAAATTTATTAACTGGACAAACAACAGATAAAAAATTGATCATCATAAAATTTAAATAGTATTTTCTTTTACTTTGAAAATCCTAAAGATTTGTTTGCTTGTAAAATTTAATTTTTAAGCATGTTAAAATTAAATTTAAATAAAAATAATTTTTTATTAAAAATTATGAATAATTTAAAATAAAATTAGTTATTATATCAAATATATGAGGAATGTGATATAAATTAGTTATTATTTTAATACATGTATAAGATGTGAAATAAATTAACTATATAATGCGATATACGTATTTAAAATTAAATTAAATTAATTTTAATCTGCTAATAAATTTAAAAAATGGAAAATTATACGTATAACAATAATAAATTATAAATTTAAAGTTTATTTTTATTCAAATTTTACTTTTGACATATAATATAGACATAGTTTTAATTAATTTTTTTTTTATAAATGAACTGTTTAATGAAAAATAACAATGAAATGAATTATAAAATTGAATATATATATATATATATAATGAATAAAAACATATTATCCATATATTAATTTCATTTCCGTTGATGTCATTATTATTTAATCAAATATTATTTTATTAACCACTATTGTCAATTACATTAGTAGCTTATTAGAAATTTATTGTAATATTATGCATAAAAGTATATATCATAGGAGTCTTTTCAGATAAGTAAAAATATAATTTTATTGAATTTTATCTCAAAATAAATTGAAATTCAAACACGTCATCCCCCGGAAAAAGTATAATTTAAAGAGAAAAAAAAGCTCTTATATAAGAACTAAAAGAAAACATAGTATCTCGATGCGCTTGATATATTCTGCTTGTTCATTTATATGAGTTTCGGGTACAATCAATTCACGGGAAGGAAGCCTTCCAAGTTCGAACTTTTTATTGAAAATTTCTACAGTCGCGATCGATTAGATCTCAAGATAAGAAAAATGAGCACTAATCCTTCGGCTTTTAAACAAATGAGAAAAACACGAAGTAGTGACGTAATACAATTTTTATTCAAAAGTGAAAGTACTTCGAAAGGTGTCAAACAAGTGCATGGAATTGGATCTCGATGTAGTAATTGGAACTTGGATAGATATGGTGGAAGAATCGTGCCATTATACGTTCAATGAAATAATTTGGAATAGCTGTGCAGGTAATCTAATTGGTTGAATAACTATACAAATTTATCATACAAATTTTTGCACTAGTGTTCGTATGATCACCACTTTTGCACTATCAACCATCTCAAATAAGAGAAATTATTGGCTTAGGATGTCAAGCACTCATTGCAGGGGTGACACGAAGCGGGCCCGCTCCGCTCTATGTAATGAGAAATGGTGCTTCTTCCGCTTCACTCTGCGCAGCGAGAAACGCCATCTTTTGTGCTTCGTATGCTATAGAAAGTATATAATGGATGCCTGTGACTAAAGAAGACAAGGAGTGATCGTCAGTTGATGTCTCAAAAAAAGAGAATTACTATAATAAAGTACAGCTTTTAGCAAGCTTTTAAGCCAATAAATAGCAGTGAGAGAGACACAAAAATGAATTATTTCACATTAAAAAAAGAATAATTTTTGAGAATCATCTAATATCTGCTCAGTAGGTATATATGAAATATAAAAAAATATTTTGTTAAAAAATGAAATGCATAAATAAAAAATAAAAATATATAAATATTATATGTTTATTAATTTTTACGTTCTATGTATGAAGTAGGAATTATAAAATAAAATTAAATGCTTCATATAACATACAAAATTTAAATATTTTGCTTGTAAGTTGTAACCCGCTCCATGTCGCCCCTCTATCGGGTCCGGAGAGTCGGGCATTCACGTGTTTTGGATCTAATAATTTTTTCTCGCTTTTTGGAATTTGGAATAAATTATTCAAAATATTTATAGAAAAAAATTCAAAAAATAAAAATAAAAATAAAAATAAAAATAAAAACAAAAACGAAGAAGCATTTAATTGGAGTAATTACTTCACACTATGCATGCCTACCGACCGCGCCTTTATGGCGGCATTCATTCAAGACCCAGATTTTAAAAGATCTTTTACAAAAATATCCCTCAAAATTTTCAAAATTTTCTTTGCCCCCTTCTTCCCCCTGTTCTAACCTAGAAACTCGTAATCTTACCGCTGCTACCTTACAGGCGAGCGATCCCCGGCCGGCGAGCGGTTCGGAGAAGATGCCGGCGTGTAGAACGGTGGCGAAGAGCTTGGCGTAGAAAAGAACCCCTCTACCTCCTCTTCAGTCGTCGTCGACTCGATCCCGCGCAGCTGGCTGCTCCCTATCCTCCCGACCTCCGCGCCGCCGCATTCTCCGCCATCGGAATCCGCGCCCTCTATTTCCTCTTCTCTGATCGTATACAGCACTCTAGACGGCCCGAACGCCGCCGCCCGCCACACCGCCAGCTCAAACTCTCCGTCCTCCGCTACGGTCGCCGGAGTCTTAGTCTGATCGGAGGTCACGGCCGCAGGCTCGATTCGAGGAGATCGATTCTTCCAGAAGAGCAAGGAGTAAAAGAGGCTCACAGCGGACGCGATGCACGAGGTAGTGGCGCCAGTGCCGCCGAGCTCAGCATCAATGGAGACGGCGACTGAGGCCATCCGTCGAACCTTCCGGCGGGAACAGAAGACGTAGAGGAGCTCGCCGGCGAGGCCGAAGAGTGTGAGGGTGAAGACGATGAGGAGGCCCAGCGTGAGCCTGGAGATGCCACTCATTCCTACTGCGGAGAGCAAAAGTTTAGGGACGAAGGAGCTGGAAATTTGCAATAGTTTAAAGCAGACTGGAGGGCTCTTTCAAAAAATGCTAATTTGGCCAGCTTGGTGCGAGGAACAAAATATTATTAATTTTAAAATAATAATAATAATAAATAAATATTTAAATCATTTTACATATATTTTAATATAAAAAAATATTATTTTACTTCACCTACTAAATAATTTTTAATAAAAATATTAACTTTATTCGAATATTTTAATCTAAGATGTGAAATAAAGTTAATATTTTTATTAAAAATTATTTAGTTGGTAAAGTAAAATGATATTTTTTTATATTAAAATTTAGAGATAATTCTATTTAGGCCCCTGAGGTTTACTCGACTTGCGACGCAGGTCCACAATTTTGAAAATACGTCAGACTAGAGGTGTGCAAACTATGGTTTAAACCGAAAAATTAAACTGAACCGTTTAAATTTAACGGTTTGATTTGGTTTAGAATCTTAACGGTTTGGTGATGGTTTGATATTTTGAGTATTTCGATTAATTGGTTTGGATTCGGTTTCACATGTTTGGAAACCAAACCGACCGAATTAACCGATTATTAAATAACCTACATATAAATATGATTTTAGGATTGGGTCGGTTCAGTTGTATTATAGTAATTTTTACAGTATTGACTTTGAATTATTGAAGTGATAGTGTATATGTATATATTTATGAGTTTTTATAGTGTATTTTTAAGATAATTACTTAGTATATTTTTTTTAAATGTGATAATTAGGATGAATATTTATAACGGAGACTGTCTCAAAACTTGAAAAAATATTTATCATTTTTGATAAATAAATAAAATTTTTGTTATGTAATTTTGATTATATTGTGATATTAATATAATGATATGTTGCAATTGCTTCTGAATTTTTTCACTTTTTTGTTAGTTTATTTTGGTGATGCGATTGAGTTATTAAATTAAATTACTTATTGTGTTAAATTACTCTTATATTAAAGCTATTATCTAGTAATTAATATAACAATATTTAATATTATTATAAGAAGATTAAGAAAATTTTTAAAATAAAAAAATATAGTTTTAACCGAACCGAACCAAACCAAACCGATATTTATTTGGTTAGTTTGGTTTGATTTATAATCTAATTTGGTTGGTTTAGTTTCATTAAATTTAAAATCGAACTCAATTTTTTTTTTGATTTGATCACCAAACAAACCAATTAAACTGAATGCACAGGCCTTATTAGACAGGTCCCCAAAACTTATTGTGTAGGTCATTGTGATCCTTCTGTGACGGTATCTGTTAAACGCTGTTAAAATTACGAAAATATTCTTTTATCCTTCCATATTTTCGGATGCCCGCGCGTAGCTGCAGCGTTGCCAGTGCGCTGAGCCGGGCGTTGCGGCGACCCCTCGCGCAGACGCAGGCGCGCGCAAGAGTCCGCGTGCGGCCCGCGCGCAGGGAGCCGACGCGCCTCGCCGCATCGAGGACCAGCGATACAATTGTAATTTCACATTAATTTTTTTTTATTATTTCTTAATTAAAATTTTGATTTAACAGAATTTTTAACGTAAAACATTTAATTGGACCTTATTGGAAGCTTTTTATAAATATTAAGGACCACAGTAACCTATACAGTAAGTTTTGGGGACCTATCTGGCATGTTTTTAAAATTATGGACCTGCGTGGCAAATCGAGTAAACCTCAAGGACTTAAGTGAAATTACCTCTAGAATTTATGTAGAATAATTAAAAATATTTATTTATTATTATTATTGTTGTTTTTTAAACTAGTACTATTTTGGTCATGATTTTAGTTCTCGCGCCAAATAGGGCCTTAGTTTTCGAATCGATATTTAATATATATACAATATTATATTTAGTAAAAATTATAAATTTTACATTTAATTCTCATAAATTATAAAATTTATAAAAAATTTTAATTATAAATTGCATTTATACATTTAATTACTATTTGTAAGTATTATTGATTAGAACAGAATATTTTTTTTTATATATTATAGCCAATTTTTAGCACAAGATACTCTAGCTCTCATAATGAAGTTGATAGGACTTAGATAAGATCATCCACTTTATTTTTTATCAATTTTTAGATTATTGTTGATAGGACTCTGTTTTAAGCAATTAGATATTATTGGATTTCTATTTCATTTAAATCAATGACGAGAATCTGAAATTTTTACCATAATTAAAATAATGGTCAAATTTGGGAAAAAAAATGTGGCGAGAACAAATGAAATGCGTAAAATATAATTTGTAATTAAAATTTTTCATACATTTTATAATTTTTGATAATTAAGTGTAAAATTTATAATATTTATTAGGGCAATTACACCCAGGTCTCTGAGTTTAAGGGTTA